>QRFB01005808.1:0-27482 GCA_008931105.1 Oenanthe javanica
ATTTCTAAAAGTCCCTAGTCGAGTATTATTATTTAAGGACAATAATAATGCAATAAGACTAGCCCACATCTCATTGGTCATAGGTACGGCGATACTAAAGTCAATAATATAAGTGCATGTCTCAATGCATGACACTGGATAGACCCGCTGTGAGAATCTATATATTAATAAGTGTCATAAAAAATTCTCACTGTGATAATGATGTAATGATCATTTGACTTGAAATCATTATATTTCTATACGAGAATTAATATATTTTGATTACACTCAAAGTTACCTTTAACTGGGTAATGATAAACGTGGACATTGGGTATGCTATGAATCGTATGAGAAATATGAATGATAGATATGTGATTTAACCCTCCTATTTTAGGAGTGATATTATTGGCCTCTTGATTGAGTGAGACTATAAAATGCATGGCCATGCTCAAATGTTGATTTGATTAATAGTCTACTCATTGATCAAGGAAACCCGGATTAAACGTTGAAGAGGATGACACAATACATGCCTCGAGTTTGATCTATAATATAAGGTTAAAGGGATTATATTACATTGTACATTATTCACGAAAGGTTTAATTGAATCACCAATTATTATTATTACTTGGGTAACAATGATGTATTACTAGATGCCGCTCATTGTTTATAATTTTATTATTAGAAAATAAAATTATTGTCAACGTAATATTAACCTAAAGGGTCACACACAAAGAACGTTTAAACGGAGTGTTATTTAAATTATGAATTTAAATACTGTTATTATTATTAATTCGAATTTATTTATTTAATTAATTAAGTGAGACTTGATTAATTATATATATATTAGAATTCAAATTTAATAATAATATAAATCCGAAATCTGAATGGATTTTAAAAGGTCCAATCAGATTAGGGTTTTGGCCCAAGTCCCTCTCCTCTCTATATATACATAAAGATGTATAGTTTAGGGTTACAGTTTATATAATTTCGTTTTTGAGAAAAACCGAGGCTAGAGAAAGAGAGAGACAAAGAGACAGAAACATCATACGACGTTCGTGTGGATACCGATAAAGAGCAGATCTTTGTGAAGGGCTGTTGTGATTCATCGCTTCTGGACCTCTGTAATCATTATAAGGAAAAATTTAATAAGGTACACATCTGATTCATTATTTTTTTTTTTGTATTTAGCGTAATTCCGTTGCGTTTGTATATGCACGGATCCCAACATTTTATAATTACAATCTAGCTCGAATCAACCTTATCTCTCTTTNGTATTTAGCGTAATTCCGTTGCGTTCGTATATGCACGGATCCCAACATTTTATAATTACAATCTAGCTCGAATCAACCTTATCTCTCTTTCTTTTTTGGAGGAAAAAAGCAAAAGAAACCGAAAAAGGGTATAAATGTAATAATAATGAAAAGCAGCTCCAACACAAGTCCACGTCTATAAAGCCCCACTTATTACCCACACGTTCACCATCTTCTCTAAAACTCACCGGTCTTTCAAACTTTTCCGATCACCGGCGACGCTTTATTTACCTAGTTAACCTCGATTTATGTGAAAATGTCTCGCCTACTAGCGTCTCAGATACCCAAGATTATTATCGATAATAAATATGTAAGCATCTTGCATTTCTTTTAGCTTGAATTTAATTTGGTGTTTTATTAAGCTAAATTTAAATTATTTTTGTGTTTTTTAAACTTTAAAGTTTTTTTTCACTGAAATAATCTATAAACAGTAGGTTTCACACAAGATGTTGAAGTTTAATGAGTATTTTTATGTTATAAATATATGAATTATGTTTATTAATAAGTCTCGTTGGATTCAGTTTTTTATCGAAAAATGTGCATTTCTATGTTAGATGCTTGTTGATGAGATTGGGAGAGGAGGTCATGGTATAGTTTACAAAGGTTTGAATTTGGAGAATGGAGACTTCGTCGCAATTAAGCAAGTTTCTTTGGAGAATGTCGAGGATGAGGATCTTAAAACTATAATGGTAATTTACGTCTACATCTTTAAATTTATGTTCCGTTTTATACTCATGTCTGTACATATTGTATGTTGCGGTGGATACAAGTAATTGATACTGTGAGCATTGGCGTTTTCTTGTATTCGTTTATATAGCATTACATAACTTGCTGAATATATTTTCTAATATACTTTATTGTCTATTCTGCAACTCAAGGCTTTGAAAGTACTAATTTATGATGTATCCGAGTCAGTGTTAGGATGTAGTGGAGGGATAGTGTTAACAGCTTCTCTGTCATCTATTTGTATTATTATGATATGTACCTTAATTATTGTGAGTCAGATTCAGAATTGATAATTTCTACATTGTATTAATTGACGTAGTTTATCCATGAACATGTAAGGACATGGTTCATGTAAGTGCAATGTTATTGGTTTCCGAGGCGCCTTACTCGTTGTTTCAACATACTTATTTAGTTTTATATTTTTCCCTAAAAAATAAGCTGACCTTCTTATGTATCCTTACGGGTTATTATGCCACTGGTGGAATACGTAAATGCTACAGCAAGAGATTGATTTGATCAAGGTAATTTTCTTCCTTTCTCATGCATCCCCTCTTGTAATTATGATTTGCACTTGCAAAAGTAACTTCTCTTACTTAGATATTGGACTCTGTCTAGTTATCATTTTCCATATTTCCATCCTGCTAATGACTAGAGCTTCGACGTTCACATTTCAGATGAATCATGTCCCTTTAAGATTATTTATTGTTTGAAATACATGTTTGATTGGCTTAGGCAGACTCCTTCCCACTCACATTAGTTTCCCTCAAGTTAGAAAGACTGATTAAGAGCTCCAAATTCAGAATACATAATAAATTTGCCTGGTCCTAAAACTATAGTCCCCCCCCCAAAAAAAAAAAAATCTCTTTCACGTTACACACTGTTGTGTGTTGAAATCCATATACAGTAAGAGTATCCGAGGTTTGCATTATTAAATATAAGCATAAGAATATAAATAACAGGAGTATTTGCAAATATCCTTGCATTTATTCATACACTGATCTTTTTCCTTTCTTTCATCGTTTACAGAACCTGAACCACAAAAATATCTTGGATCTTCCAAGACAAAGAGTCATCTCCACATAATTCTCGAGTAAGGATGCTACAACTATCTGTCTATTGAATCTTTTGTAATGGTGAAGTACTATAGTCCCGGCTTTCTAATATGTAGTTCGTTTCACAATGCCATTTTTCGTTAATTTCTATTAGTATCAATTGTTTTGTTTTGCAAAGGTACGTGGAAAATGGTTCTCTTGCAAACATCATTAAGCCGAATAATTTTGGTCCATTTCCAGAACCTGTTGTTGCTGTGTACATAGCTCAGGTTTGTCACGCCTCTTAATTATTATCTTCATCCAGGTCTTGTTTTGATGCCTTACACTTATGACCAGGTTTTGGATGGTCTAGTTTATTTGCATGAACAAGGCGTGATTCATCGGGATATTAAGGGTGCAAATATATTGACAACCAAAGAGGTACTTTTATTTTAATTCTGAATATTTAGCTGTCAATTCAAACTTGTACGTCTCACTGTAATTGTTCCTTCCCTGGTATGATTGCTCTTGTGCAAGCGAGGACTCTGATACTTCCTCTCATCTGTTCTATGTTATCTGTTTTGTACGTTCTCTTACAAGTATATAGTTTTTCTGCACATTATTCTTGTTTGTAGTTCTGCACTACTATTAAATGGTTTTGGCCTTGATTGGTAACTTGGTATGCTTGCATAGAAGGGAAATATATCTTATATTTACATCATACATCTTCGTGAGGTAAAGATAACTAGACTATAAATTATTGCCCAATTGATATTTGATATATGTACCCTGGCAGGCTAGATTCGTTATTCATTTTCCTAAGTAATTATAATGATACAAATCACATATAAACACTTTCCTCTTCTTTAGTGTATTTTACTCTATGTTCTTCCACACTATCACACCATCACTGTTGGGGAAGTTAGAATTACAGGCGTACAAAATCATGTCCTTTATATGCTTTCAGATTAGTTTTTATCCATAAATTATTTTCTCTGTCTCTAAAATTTGATAGAGTTTTTATATCTCCTATATATAATTTCACAATATATCTATAACTTAAGGTGGTGATCTCTAGTATCGGATGCATGGAATTGTTTGATGATATATTCCATTGAGACATTTTCTGACATTTCCTGTAATATATGTTAGTAAGCAAATTTTCAATCCAATTCTTTCCCATTTAATTGCGCAATGAACGTTTTACAATCTTTGTGGCTGAAAAGTTTCCTTGGGGGATCTGGTGTGCGATACGGTAACTATAGTAATCTAAATATTCAAGTTACCACCATATACATGTAAATAATCAATACTATCTACATTAATTTTGTTTTTATGTGGGGCACTTGCCCTGAGGGGCCCATGCTGCATTCCCCCTCGGTGATAACCGTTATATGCCTATGAGTACATGGCCTAAATAATATCTTTGACTTTTCTTGTTGCTTTCATCATGTAGAAGGCTTAAAAGAATGTTTCATTCTGTAATGCAGGTATCTCTCTTATGATTTCTATTTTTTGATTACTCACAAATGAATATCATTTTCAGGGTCTTGTGAAACTTGCAGATTTTGGCGTTGCTACAAAGTTAACTGAGACGAACATTGACCAAACTTCATATGCTGGGACAGCATATTGGATGGCCCCTGAGGTATTTTTCTTAAAATAAGGATGAAGGTGCCAGAGTTGGTTATAGTTTCATCATTAGTCATTACTATTAACAACAATAGAATCTTTGACATTGTATTTTCAAAATTTATCGCTCTGCAAATTTTTATTATTACATGTATTTACGAATTTCTTATTACATGTATTCACTTCAGTACGAATTTTTTAGGATCACAGGCAGAGGCTGGATGCCAAGACTCTGCTCTCCCACCCTTGGATACAAAGATCGAGGCGTGTTGTACACTCTTCCCTTTGTCACAATGGAACATTGAGGTATGCAATTCAAATTTTATTTTCCTGCTTCTTCCTTTCCTTTGATCCCTTCCCCCATAAAGGCTATATACACTCTTGACGTTTGTCTTTTGCAGTTTCACTTTTTGTTGCATATATTTTAGGAGTCAGCTTGTAAATCGAACAGTCTTTAGTTTTTTCCTGTTTTTTGAATTCGAGGATTTGGTTTGATTGTTTGAAATTCTATCGCTACATAGTACACTTTCTTGCTTAAATGAATAGATTTTAAGTTTTGATGACGACATATGTGAATATTGACGAATATACTGTTGGAGACTGAACTTTTATCAAGGTTTGCATATTGTAGCTAGTTTGCATTATTATAATTCAGTTCATGTCTTAAATCATTATTTTAGTGAACAAGGTTGTTTACTTTCTAAGGAAGCTTATGTTTTGCAGAAGTAATAAGGAATATTGTCCAGTGGATGCTCAGACATTGAATGGAGACGATCAGCACTCTGTTAACAATCTCCCTGCCAAGAATGCTAAAGTGATTGCTCTTAACTTAGAATTGTTTTTTTTTCCTGCGACTTATAAAATTGAAGTTTGCACATCTAGTATTATCATACATATCAGTAATTTTACCTATTTACACTGAGGTTAAGATACTGAAATACCATTTGGATTCCCATGATCTCGCCCAATAATATAGATGTCATGTATAAAATTTTAATAACAAGCTGACGATATGTAGCTTAGTCTATTGAAATTTATAGTACTGACAACACTAAATTTCATTGCACCACAGACAACTGTACAGCTCAAATACCCCTTGCTAACAAGATACCTTGAACTGATTACACAATCCTTTGCTGCCTTTTGTGTTTAGAACATTTAGAAAGTGAGAGTGTATTTTCATCTCCTTGATAACTTGACTCTTGCACTAGCTTAGCAATAACACATCCTCAATCTGATGATAGAAGCATAGTGATGAACGAACTGTAGAAAGTGTTGTTTTTTAGTTACTGTTTTGTGCCTTCTGTAGTGGATTCCTTATATCTATTGACTTCATTCAATTTAAATTCCAAGACTCTAAAGCAGAATTGCTTTCAGTATATGCTGCCGATACGGACAAGGATAATAAGATCGTATTCAAAGTTCTTCATAGTTTCCATGACCCATTTTGTAACTCAAATGTTTATGTCCTCTATTTTCTTCCATTCCAGGAAATCATCGCGAATAAGCAATTTGGCTGTTAATGGCTTAATGCCATTACTCGTTTCAAGGCTTGATCATCAGGATGCTATTGCTCGTCTGAACTTGCTCAGAGTAATGAAGGTTGAAAATTTATTTCTAATTATATGCAAGTAGTGCTGTTGGTTTAATCTGTGGTGAGGTACTAGTGATTTAATAGCTTGACAAATTTATTTTCAGTTTTATGGGTTTATCATGGTATGAACTTGGTTCTCAAAACTGGTTTATTTTATTATTTTTTCTAAATTTTAAGAGCTAATTTGTACTTTTCCTTTGTTTGATTTTTAATGCATTCCAGCTTACTACCAAAAACTTAGGAAGAACACAAAACTATTGGGGTTCCCAATTGTTTTATCTCGCTGACATTCAGAGTATATATGGTGGCTATAATTGTGTTCTATGATCTGTTACTCTAGTGTATATATGGTACCCGTGTGTAATGAACTATTGATTTAAGTACATATTGATTACAAATTTCTGTGTCTAACATGTCATTCTTTAAAAGAAAAGTCAGGTAAGAAGACTGTGTTATCTAGTAACGTAATTAGGTGGCCTAAGTTTAGGAGCTATTAAAAGAATATCAATCTTGTGTCACTACTAGGATTATGTTTAGTCTGATATTTGTGTTCCTAATTGATATGGACTCTCATTATATGTGCTTTACATGGTTGCATCCGGTCTTATTGATGACTAATCTCGAGTATCGTTTCAGGCTGTATACGAGCACCATCCATGTCCAAAGCAATTGATTGTGGAGAATAACTTGCCTAAAAAGCTTCAGAATCTAATCGAGGAGCGTCAAGACGGGCAGAATTCCGGTGGACATGTTTTGGTGAAGCAGATGGCTACATCACTGCTCAAGGCACTCCATATCAACACCATTTTATAAACATCTTATACGATCTCTTGTATATAGTAATGTTCAAATTTTCAGCAGTGTTTATTTAATTTTCTTCTTTGCGCCTCAAGTGTGACTTCCTCATCACGGGAAAAGATACATGAAGATGTCCCAATTTTTTTCGGGATAATCTCTCGTCTTGAGGGATTCGGGGTAGGACGTAGGAGTAGTCTCTCCCGTAGTCAAAGTTGATTTCCTTGTATATTTAGCAGCTACGAATCATATGATTTTTTTAATCTTGTGCACAGTTCTATCAATATGTAAGCCAAGTTTGTAAGTGATATTTGCCCGATCTAATTAAGGTTGATAATCATTAACATTAAAAGGAGTTAGATATTTCAGGGTTTTGGCTTTTTCGGTTACAGTTTGAAGATAAAATGTTAAAAATATCGCATATCATGAAAATGGCCCTTGGCATTATAAAAAATTGTAACATAAATAAACGTTTTTACAAAAGGGCTTGATGTGATATCAGGTAGCACCTTGAGGTTAAAACATGTTATAATATAAACATAAGAGTATTTACATAAATACACATGAAAAAATTTAATATTCACAAAAATGTCACTCGGAATTTATACTAGAAACTGATATAACTTCAGATTACATCCTAAGGTCGCCAGTTTTCTCTTTATAAAATGCAAATTCATTTCTCTTTTCTTGTGTTCACAAAAGAGTTGTGACCCTAGAGTCGTTAATTGTGACATCTCAGACCTTTTACTTCCAATCTATAATATTTAAGCCCTTTCTTCAATATTTGACAAGTACAATTAGATTTTAAATATAATTTGTTCACAAATGAAAATTTGAAACCTATTTAAAATTGTGTATATGTATAGCCCTTTTTTCAACACTACAGTACGCAGATTGATGAAATTTGAAATTATATTTAAATTTTAGTTCCAAATTTTAAATTTACAAATATTATATATACATTTTTACATGTAATATGTTAAAACTTTTTGTCCCTTCAACTTCATACTCTGTGACTGTCCCTAAAGCATATCATCTGCCAATAAATTTTTGATATCCCGTTGCTGTAAGCCTTTCAAGGCGCTGGTCTGGAAAAAGGAAAAAGATATTTATGTTAAAACTACTAGCGGAAACATTGAACAGGAGGGAAGGGAACCCAAAGAGCAACCACTTCCATGACTCTCAATATTCAAGTTAAAAACATTGAAATTGATATAAGAAAAACAATACACTTCATAACTTCAAATTCTACACTCAAAACGAAGTAACAGACTAAAGCTTCATGCCACACAGTTTAGGACACATCAAATCAGCACTCGTTCATATTTTTCACCAAACTTGGAATTCAAGATACGTTTGTTTGACAATTCAGCTCAATAAGCAAGCAAGTCGTTTTCTTCACAAAACCAAGTCATATCAAATCAGCAACATTCATCGGCATTTCATCAATCTGCGTACTGTAGTATTGCTCTATGTCCCTCAGTATCTTGATGTCATCAGTCTTCACAAAGTTAATAGCAACACCCTGTACACCATCAAACAATGATTTGGATGAACAATATTACAATTACAACAGAAACTCAAGGTGATAAACATGTAGTAGAGTCCAGAAATGGTTCTTAAATTATCAATTGGGCTGTTAAAAGAGAAATTTGATGAATTCCAATAATAACTAGTTACCTTGCGTCCAAAACGACCAGAACGACCAATTCGATGAATGTAAAGCTCTCGGTTGTTTGGAAGATCATAATTAATCACCAGGGATACCTAAATTTGGATATAACACAACCAAATGTGAGATCACAAGAATAATAAACACTATAAGCACACATGTAGGCTGAAGCTCTAATCCCCTAATCATTCTCATTTGTACAAGGCTATAAGCATTTTAAGAACTTCAAGCATATTCTGCAAAATTGTGAAATCCTTTGAAAACTAGTTGACCAAGCACATGGCTACACTTTCATTATCTATTTTTATTTTGAAAACAAAGAGCCACACGGGCCTTCATTAAAAAGGGAGTCAAGTGAGACTTGCCTGTTGAACATCCAGACCCCTTGCCCATACATCTGTCGTGATCAGAACACGAGTTGCTGCTTCCCTAAATTCTTTCATTATCGCATCTCGCTCCTTTTGAGGCATGTCTCCGTGCATTGATGAGACCGTAAAGTTATTTTCTCGCATCTTCATTGTTAGCCAATCCACCTGTCCCAGTAAATAGAGCCTTTAACCCCATTGCCGGAATGAGAAGCCAAAACACTACAAATAGGGTATATCTGACCCCAGATTCATGTTGTACAACAATTCATACATTTGCTTCCCATGGTACTGAATACACTTTTTTCTTGATAGTATAGGATATTTCTTTGGATTGTGTCCTGAATAACTAATTTCATCCAGAATACAAAAACGAAACTAGAAAAGATATGTGAAAACACCAACTAGACATGATATGACAGTTGGGCACACCTTACAATTTAGTTTTTAACTTAAATAAAAGTCATGAAACCAAATAAGACACCTACTAAGAGAGGAACGTACAACAAAAATTTTAAAAAGAAAAAAATCAAACCTTTCGCTTTGTATTGCAAAATATAACAGCCTGAGTGATGGTAAGAGTATCATAGAGATCACATAGTGTATCAAACTTCCAATCTTCCCTTTCTACTGCAACGAAGAATTGCTTAATTCCCTGCCACGTAACAAAAAATGTTAGATGTAAATTAGTTGCCAATCAACCTTGATTATGCATTCCTAACAGTTCCCTAAAATAGGGCGACTGCATATACACATATGTTCATCACTATCCAATACAAATATAAAAAAATTACAATTCTTTTCTCTATTCATTACATTGTATCACACAGTTGGAATTTTTTAAAGCAAGCATGACCACATGTAAAAGGTTAATTCATTGCTCACAACGACCAATAGTAACATAGCCAAGTATTAAGAGTATAGAGGTGATCATCTATGTGAGCCTATTTGGGATGAAACCTATAGGTTATTTTATATGTAACCATTAACCAATCAACATATTTATCATGTACCCCCAAATCACACATAACATCAAAGGTGACCACATGCCCCCTGCCGGAAACTCTGTCTTAACCTAATCTGGTTTCATGTTGGGATAAAAAACTATGATGTTGAACTCATGGCTACTTTCTGCGAGCCTCTCTGTCAAAGGCTAGAAACCTCAAATTGCCTTTCCGGAGTGACTCGCCAAGCCACCTCAAATTATTTGGCTTTTAGAAATTTGTTTCTAAAGATGTCATGAAACACTTTCTCTATATAACAATGTGTTTAAATTTGGTATCACTGATATCAAATTCCTCGGATTCTTTTTAACTATGAACCCTAGGTCCCTTAACTGTTGACCTTCCTTTATTCTCCTGTTAAATGGTTATGTCACTACTTGTTCCTAGCAGTATTGAACTTGTTTATGCCCGTGTTAATGTCATAACTAAACCTATGGGTATTAAAATTTTATATTTAGTTATGTTTAATTTTTTTGATTTTTAATGCTATGTTAACTTGTAAATAATAGAAAAAAGAGTTGCAATTTCATGATTTTATTGGAAAGTGATGCAGATCTATATAATGCAATGATAAAGTAGATGACGGTATGGGGGACTCAGTTGATACTTCCTCTAATGTTGTGAAATTGACATATGTTCAGTTGTTAGTTTAGACATATGTTTCTTGTTTGAGTCGATGACAATCCTTGCAGCCGCTTGATATTAACTATTAAGAATGGCTTTCTCCGTGGTCATCTTCAGGTATATAGAACAACCTTATGGTTTTGTTGTTTACATGGTGACCAGGCGAGTATGCCATCAATCAAAAAACCTGTATACGGTCTAAAACAGAATCTTCATATGTGGTCTGAAAAATAAGTCTTTTGGTATGCAAAAAATAAGTCCGGTCAATTTTTATCATTCTATCAGTTGGCAACAATTTTTATCCATGATCAGTTTCACACGAAGGACTTGGGAGTGCTGAAGAATTTTTAGGTGTTCCAGTTACAGTAAGTAAAAGAGGAACTTTCACGTCTCCAAGAAATTCCAGTGACTCTAACAAAATTTTTATGAGAGATGGGGATCTGTTCAATGATCTTGAGGTATATAGAAGGTTAGTTCGGATGTTGTGCTACCTTACAGTATAGTTTCCTTCCTGATAGTATATTTCCAAAGGTAGGAAACTAGTACTGTACACACACACACACATGCATCACTTCACTAATAAAGTAAGACATTTACAAGTAATAAGTAAAAGGTGCTAAAGAGAAAGCAGAAGAGGATAACTTACTTCCAGGGTCAGTTCATCACGTTTCACAAGAATCCGTACAGGGTCTGTCATGAACTTGCTAGTGATTTCCAAGATCTCATTAGGAAGGGTTGCAGAAATCAAAACCACCTAAAATCACATTCATAACTCCGATTAAAATTTTGAAGGATACATGAAAAGTCAGTCATTCTTAACTATTTACAAGTTCAAACTGGTATATGGCAAGTTTTTATCCCGACATTGAGAAGAGAGATTTAGACCTGTAATTAAGAGTTAGTACTTGATTTTATGCATGCGAGACACAATGATATTCACTCAAGTCAAGTACTTTACTTTGTGTGCACGTCTATATTTGTGTTATTGGCTCACTAAGAAGAAGAGGTTGAGTTGTAAAGAAAAGAGATACCAGTTGTACAGATCACATCACATGCAGACTCACAGACACATTACTGATTATACTATTTTGTACAAAACAGTAACAGCTTGTTAGTCATTATTTTTGTGCCATAAAATGTAAGTTTGATCTCATCATCAACTGTACTTGAAAAGCAAATAATAATCGTGAAGGAGGAAAAGAGATCACCTGAAGCTCCGGTGGAAGATATCTGTATACATCATAAATCTGATCCTTAAACCCTCGACTCAACATCTCATCGGATTCATCCTAGTAGAAGTGAAATATTAGTACCCACCAAACAGCTCAACACATAACATCTCAAAGGTAGTGATATCTATGTAAATTATACTATCAAAGTGTAAGAATATAATAAACATAAATATTGGTGATGAAACAGTAAAGAAAATAACTTACAAGAATCAACAACTTAATATCTCGTGTCCTTAATGATCTCCTCTTAATCATGTCACAAACTCTTCCCGGAGTCCCAGAAACAACCTGAACACCAGACTCCAACTTCCTAATATCTTCACCCACACTCTTACCTCCAATACAAGCATGCGCTTTAATATTCAAGTGATTCCCAATCGCCCTTATTGTTTGTTCCGTCTGTGCTGCCAGCTCCCTTGTAGGTGACAATATCAAAGCTTGTACCCTGCACGCAACCCGTTCATTACAAACATTAAGTCCTATATCCATAAACTCGAGAGCACATATAAAACGACAATAGAATTCATTCACATCCCCTTCATTTGTTTTGCTCCCTATTTAACCCCGTAAACTAATCATAGTCTTAAAAACTAAAGCGTAAACTAAGAATAGTCATAAAATTACGAAATAGGCTAAAAACTAAGTGAACAAGCAATTTAGTTTAAATAACAATATTACAAATAAGATTAGACCTAAAAACAATAGAACGAAAAAACGATAAATAGTTGATTAGGAAACGTACTCGGTGGAGCTAGTGTTGACGATTTGACAAACAGTCAACGCAATCATGGAGGTCTTTCCAGTACCGGACTGGGCCTGAGCAATGACATCACGGCCCGAGATGATAGGATGAACAGCGCGTTGTTGAATAGCAGAAGGCTTATCGAAGCCGTAATTGTAAATACCACGAAGCAAATCGTCTTTGATGCCCATGTCATCGAAGCTCAGGATTGGCTCCACGCCTTTGCTTGTTTCGAACACTAGCTTCTCGTCGTCCATTGTTGAACGCCGCCCTCTGTTCGCCGGAACTACCGATGGCCCGCCTATCGCCGCCATTAGATCTCTCTGTGCGTGTGTACGACGAGGAATGGATGAACCCTAATTTATACGGAGTATTAATTATAACAGAGAGGGAACACTCGTTGTACAACGGGACTTTATTTAATTATTAAGCACCATATTCGTAAATAAATAAATTATAAAATATTTATGCATACTTTATTCAAAATTTATATACGCTAATTAGTTATTTAATTTATGTTTTATTATATATAATATGTGATTAATTCAGATTTTATGTTACAATTAATATAAATAAGTAATAAAATAAGATTGGTAGTTTAAATGTATTATAAAATATAACTGATTATTACTTCAATTTATCATTTTGATTCTTTTTTAATTTTTTATATCAGTTATTAATGGGTATTTATCAAAAATATTATTTATTTTTTTGCGATTAGTATCTTAACCAAATATATTCTGATTTTCAATTTTTATAATATTGATTATAATATGTAAAATTCTGTTGTTAGACCGGCTCATTTTGGAGAAAATGCCCTATATGTCACAGTTTGGGGAGAAAATACCCTAAATGGCACAATTCGTAACAATGGCCCTAAATAGCACTCCAAAATGTTACATAGTGTGGCGTGCTGGAAAAGGGGTGAAAACGTTATTTTATGTAGCGTTTTGCACTTTTTTTAATTTTTTTCGGAGAAAAACGCTATTTCGTGTAGCATTTTGCATTTTTTTAATTTTTTTTATTTTTTCGGGGAAAAACGCTACTTTATCTTGGGTTATAGGCTAAAAAACGCAACTTAAAGTAGNTTCGTAACAATGGCCCTAAATAGCACTCCAAAATGTTACATAGTGTGGCGTGCTGGAAAAGGGGTGAAAACGTTATTTTGTGTAGCGTTTTGCACTTTTTTTAATTTTTTTCGGAGAAAAACGCTATTTCGTGTAGCGTTTTTAATTTTTTTAATTTTTTCGGGGGAAAACGCTACTTTATCTTGGGTTATAGGCTAAAAAACGCAACTTAAAGTAGCGTTTTGGGGATAATTTTTTTTTCTTTTCAAAACTCTACACGATGTAACGTTTTGGAGTGCTATTTAGGGTCATTCTTTTGGGGTGTGCCATTTAGGGCATTTTCTCTCCAAATTATGACATATAGGGCCAACACCCCTCATTTTGCCGTGTTTATATACTTACCTATTAATTAATTCAAGGTATATAAACTTGGTTCATCAAACTATATGGATTCTATAAATCTAATGCTTTACAAAAGTTAATGAGTTGTGTGCTTTGAAACCGAGGGAATTTGCATGCATTTTATGTCAACTTAAATATTCCAAAAGACTATATCAGGTTGATCACCTTCTAAAATCGTAACACACTACACCTATTATAACACAGAATCTTCAGCTTCATGGATGAGAAAATATATCTACATTTATATAAATACATGGAGTCCTGAGCTTCTGTTGTCATACTTAATTGTAGCTTTCAACTGAAATTTTAGCCTGAGGACCGCTTTGAATATAAACGAAACTGTAAGCTGAGCCAGGTTTCAGTACTTTGAGCCATTGCGGTAATTCATAGATGTTCTTTTCATGAGTTGGAGAAAGACCCCAAGAAGATCCACTCAAATTCTCGACTAACAACCTCAGATTTGTTATCTGCTTCTGTGATATGTTCTTGATTATCACCCTGTGCCGATAATAGTTTGTTTTGCCAACTGTCCATGAATTAGTTATGGAGTGCACAAACTCAACTGGAATAGCTGTCATCCAAATGTACTTGTAGTTAGTATCGACATTCATCTTGTTTATAACTTTCAATTAAGGACTTTTGTAATATTTGTCCATAGTTCTATAGTTGTGGAGTTTCTAAACTCACCTGATCTTGGGGTAGCTACTGGCGCACCTTTGGGATGAGAAACTGTAAACCAAAGGGAAACATGTAAGCTAATCATCAACAAGATGATTTTGAGGTGATTGTTAAAGTTTTAGCACTCACTTGTAATTGGAGGTTGACAATAGGAGCCTTCCCCTGATTTTTGACTCAAAGATTGCAACTTGGAGAAAAGTCCTATAAGAGGAGCAGTACCGGTCATTGTAGGCTCAGTTTGTTCATAATTAGAACGGGTATCGATGAACTCATCGTTCTTGTCAGGACCTCCAACCAATGCTCCATAGATAATGTTTGGGTTACTTTCAGTACGACGATACCAAGTCTCAAATCCTTGCACACATCCAACAGCAGAATGGAGAACTGATGTTGATGCAATGGAAGCGCCTCGGTGGTGAACGTGATTCGGGTAGTTCTGGCCATAGCCAACTATATAACTCATGGACTTGGGATTTTTCCCTAGTATGTAATCACCCTATACCAAAATAATCAATAAAATTAAAAAATTTGGTCTAGGAAAAGTTCAGAAAGTTAAGCAAAATGTAAACATGTATGTTTGTCAGAAACAATGAATTTGAAGGGCATGCCTGTGATTTAGCAAAATCGAGGAGATCTTGAGGTTTAAGTAGGGCATCTGGACACTTGAGCAGTGCATTTGCCGCTGAGAGATACTGAGAGTAAACAGCGTGAAGAAATGCTGCTGACGCTGCGTACTGCAGATTGTTCCAGTCATTAATGTATAGTAATCCGCCTAGTTACATAAATCAGTAGAGGACGTTAATACTTTAGTCAAGCTTCTCAGAAGTAGTTTCAAGTTTCAACAACAAACTAGGAAACTTAGACATCACCATGGGTCATTAGGGCATTGTAGTCATCATTCTTCTGTTGACAAGCACATGCAAAGTAATCTGCCTTGGCCTGGTACTGCTTTAGCGTGGATGTGTATGCTCCTCCATTTCCCTCCAATAACACCTACACACAGTGTCCTATGTCACAAGAAGCTCAACCGAATTTTGATTTGTGTGATGTGAGTAATGTGCATAAGCTTAGCTCTGATAAGTGATGACTAGGGTGTATTTTGATTAGGATACTGGATATTAATGGGTTTTTTCAGATGATCCGAGACATATATATTCAATGAATTTCCCAGTGCATACCTTAGATAGCAGAATCTGTACACCAGCATATTTATTGTCCCAAGAAAATTGTTTGACTGCCCAGCCAGTTCCACCCATAGAGACAGCATTATCTACCACATATTTCAAGTAGTACTCCTCCTTGGTTGCTTGATGGAGCCATGCAGCGGCCCATAACAATTCATCCTTTAATTGATAAAAACAAGAAACTTAGTATGAGAGAAGATGATGATGAAATCAATGGGCTGGTTTCACTGGTTTAATGTTATATAAATAACATATGGAATATTGACTAACCCCATAACCAGAAGATGCATAGAACTGCTTGGAATTTGGAATGGAGTCGATGGACAGTCCCCTGAATCTATCAGCAAATGAGAATAGCTGCCCAAAATAAATAAAAATTAAGATTCTGGCATCTATAGAATTTATATTGTAAAAAGTTATGTCCGAGTGTAATGTAGATTTACCTGTTTAGCATGTACTAGCAAAAGATTAGCGTAGGAAGAGTCATAAGGCTTGAATGCTAAAGAAGCTGCAGCCAAGGCAGCTGCAGTTTCACCAGCAAGATCTGAGCCTGGATTATTAGTGTCAAGTTTATAAGCAGTCCTTGGGGTTGTCATGTCCTCTGCTCTCTCCCAACAATAATGGTCAGAATCTCCATCCCCTACCTGAAATATTAATTTTTGAACCAAGATTACTCAATTGTTGTCATATAATCTTAAATTCAATACAGCACAGTCTGTTCTGAGCACAACAGAATATAAAAAGACCATGTACTCGTGAAACCAATTGATAAATTCTGGGATCGCAATGCACAAATGTATCATTTCCAAGCTAATTTTCTTTATAAAGTTAGACTTTGGCTTTTTATGAACTGAGGAAATGTTATTTAAACAAAGCAATGACAATAGTAGTCAAATGCCCAACAACCTTTTCTAGATAGAGCATGTATGTAATATTATAGGTGACCACACTTGCATGTGTGTATTGATCTTTCACTCAATCAACCAATATCTATGGTAGGAAAGAAAATAATGTATAATTAGCTATAAGTGTTTTTCGAGAAATGTTTTTGGGGTAGGAAGGAAATGAGGCAAACTAGTGTGTTCAATATTAAAGAATTCTTTCAACAAAAAAAACTTGGTGTACTGGCCTGTGCCCACAGAACATTAGGCTGAGGATGAGCTTTGATGAAATAATCAGTGCCCCATTTGATGGCAGCCAAAGTGTTTGCCATTTGATCTTGTCCCGTTATCTCTTTCCTGAACTCAATAACTCCCCATGACAGCATTGTCACACTAAAAGCCATTGGCAGCCCAAACTTGACATGGTCTCCTGCATCATAATACCCTCCCACCAAGTCCACCTGCATCACCAAATATCCGTAAATACAAATTTACAATCCATATAACTGAACATTAAACTTAATGAAAATATGAATTATTCAAAACTTAAATATAATCCATTACATAGCAAATGCTTGTTGCAGAAACTATATTGGAAGAGTTTTGGATTAGTATTATAACCGAAAAAACTTACTCCTTGCTTATAACCATCAGAAAGGCCAGAATCAGCGCGCCATTTAACACGTTGAGTGGAGGGCAATTTACCAGACCTTTGTGCCTCGAAGAACAACAAACTCTTGTCAAAGGCATCTGCATAATCAAAGTCCGACGCAACAGTACTACTTGCCTCCTCTAATCCAACTAGAATTACAAGGACTAGTACACATGAACATGCTACAGTACTCACCATTTTATTAGCTACTTGCTATGAGTTGTCCTCGCAGTACTAGTTACAAAGTATTAGTTCTGCTTGCAAAAACTAGCTTCTATATACATTCATATTGTTTGTCTATCTATATATATGTAAGCAGTGCATGAATGGTAGTAGCCTTCACGTTCATAAATTTTTAGATTCTGCTTAGCACCAAAATAAATGTTAGAGTTTAAGAGAATAAACAGAAGATAGCGCTATGCACGTTGTGTTGTATCAAATATGTACGTACATTTGACAAGTGATTTTGAAGCTGATTTTATAAGGTGGTTTGTTTTATAAAATTGGTCATTTGGTGAACTATGTTATACTCTTGTACACATTATGTGGTCTAATCCATACCCTCTATTTTAATCCTCATTTTTTTAGTTGACTTTCTCTGATATTGTTCCTTAACAAATCAAATAAGTGATTCAAAATTTAACAAACTATACAAAACGTGCTACATGTTTTGGCTAAGATTTTGGGACAACACTCCTGCATAAAATGTTGGTGAATCATCTCATATTTTTTGTTTTTAATTATCTTAATCATCTCATATTCAAAAATGATAATGCATACTATGCACAAAATTTGATTAAATTTAAGAGTAATGTGCACTTCGTATACGCGTAGTTTGCGTGTCAGACCACTTGGGATACCACACTTCAAAAACTACTGCACTATACTGCACAAAACANTTCATATTTTTTGTTTTTAATTATCTTAATCATCTCATATTCAAAAATGATAATGGATACTATGCACAAAATCTGATTAAATTTAAGAGTAATGTGCAATTCGTATACGCGTAATTTGCGTGTCAGACCACTTGGGATACCACACTTCAAAAACTACTGCACTATACTGCACAAAACATCGTCATTTTTGACAAATAGCAGCTTCCATCTTGTGGTAGGCCATCTGGACCAAAGAATGTAGATCCATAGACAACCATAGGAGCCTGAAACACATACAATGACATTGTTAGTACTGATTAGCAAAGTAGCGTAAGAAAAATTGATTACCTCACTGTGAAGCACAACACCACATTCAGCCATGACTAAAAACAAGGTAGAGATATAAGTTCCATATAAAAAAATTATGCAGTTACAAACTATATATTCCAGAAGTAACCAAACCTTAAATATTCTACTGTTGTATGTCAGACCCATTCTGCTTCGACATTGAAGAGCAAGAACAGGGGCAAGCTACTTGTTACGATACAACCAGTCAACTCAGTTTCAGCCATTATGAAAAGGTGAAATATCTCATCTTAAGAGCTTTATGTATGTGGTAGCTACAGGAAATGTCTATATACAAACTTTCAGGTTTACCAGGATCCACATAGATCGATGGCTGAATTTAGAGGACCATGCAGGCCTCTAACCATTGTTTGTCCTTTTATCAGCCCGATATAAGCGGATCTCAAGGTATTACAGCAACATTTTCTATATGGTGCTATCCCACCTTGTCTCTCCAATGAGCTTAAACCATCTCCCCATGTCATTTCCCATTCCAGCATGAGGAATAGCTATTGAGGGGACACAAAATTTTGCTTAACCATTATGTTCAAAACCCATCCAACAGTGTTGGCTCCTCCGCATACAAAAATTCTGAATGTAGCATGCTCCTATTTAAAATATTCCAGCCATCGGTGGTTGATTTGAGCACAACTTGAAAACCTGTATATGAACGTCAAGCAACTCAACTTAGACGGTAAACATATGAACAAATGAGTTGTATCAAATACTGATTCCAGCCAAAAAAAATCAAAAATGCAAGAACTTCAGCAACAATCATGCACGCTATAACGAAGTAAACATCTACAAATCGAACCCCTATCACAATTTAAGACTTCTTGTCTACCTATAATTTTGATCCCCGTGCCAACTCAAGTTTCACATATCTACCAAAACAAGCTCATGAATTTCAAGAAGTTCTTCGTGATCTTCAGAGACGCAAATATTCAATATCCTTTCAGAGGTAGTATTAAGTTTCACCTATCAGCAAGCTGTCCCGATCAGTAAAAAGTACTTAAATTTAATCTGTGCATCAAACTGAAATCTACTCGTGTGCCGATGGGACCTTTCGGATATAATAACCTATGGAAAGTCTCACATAACAAGAGCCAATGGAACAGCACTGGCAATAGATTTATTTTGCTTGAAAAGGAAATATATAGAAGAGAGAACTGAGAAGGGTGATATACTGGAATATATTCACAATGAATCAACACTCTGATATGGTATTATGTTGCAAAATTAATCATGATACATGGAATCACCAGAAAAAGAAAAAAAAGGATCACTGTACAGTAAAGACTGGACCAGGACTTGAAGTAAGAAGACTCCAATAAGAACCCTGACTGTCAATACCACAGCTGTGCCATTTGATTCTGTAAGTACCAACAGGAAAATCAGAGACATCCAATAAACACGTAGAGAATCCTTGGCCTTTTATGTTAGTCTCAAAACTCACTAATACCTCCTGATTTCGGCAATCACCAGAAGCATCACTTCCACGCAAAGTTGTCATGCTCTTGTGCCCTAGCACATATTGAAATAATTTCTTGTTCATATCTATCATGTCATCAGTTCTCCAATCTTGAAAACCTAATTCTAGTTCTTTAGTTTCTCCTCTAATAGGACAAGGTATCTGCAAAGATGCACTAGTACAGAGGATGCAGTACAGCTTGGGCAGCCGCAATGACGGATCTTGTGGCATGTTTCTCAACTGAAGGCAAAGATTCAATGGAAGATGAGAGCCTCTACAAACAGATAATCCATCTCCATGCTTTGCATCTCCATTTGAAGTAAAAAGCTGAGATGATACGGGTGACCTGGACAAATCATATAAACTTGATCAATTTCGTGTCACAATGGTAGCATGTAATTAGAGAGAATAGAAGACAAAAAGAAGGCAGGGGGGTCATGGGGGCAATAGGCGCATGTTTAAAAACATACTACTATGTGCCAAGTGAAATAAGGAATTTATTGGCAAACATTATATATGTATACAAGGGATTGTAAAGACTAATAATGAACTGCTTCAATGTTACGGAATGCTTATATCAACCATGATTAATTTAAGAGATGCGGAGGAACTACCATAAACAGAGAACATTAAATAAAATGCAGAGGAACAACATCAAGTATTCAATGCTACACAAACAAATTATCCTGAGAGATGAAAGGTTAGTACACTTTAGATAATAGCTAATAGATACCTTATACGAAAGAAGTAACTGGGTGTCTGAAAGGGAATTTGCATCCATTCCTTAGTGATTTTCAACAGAAGACATAAACCATCAAAAGCAAGTTCCGGCACTATAGTATTGTTATGCAATCTGTTTGCATCATTTTGCAAGCCAGCAGCTTGTCTAACAGCAAAACCACATAGTGTAATTAAACTTTGTGTTTCATAATGATGGTTCAATATATGATTTCTGGATTGCGGGATGTGAGAGCTCCTAGGCTGTCCACAAACATCCAAAAGTAACATGAGCTTGGAACTGATTTCAGGATCTACATGCCCCAAGCGGCTGAGAAGATCTAGTATTAGCATAGGATACAAACTGTCTTCGCACTTTGTGTAACCGAAATGTGTCAAACATTTCAAAGCTAGCATATTGGGAGTGCTAAGAACAGATCCAACACTAAATGCCAACAGTGAACAACTAAATGCCAATGCTGAAATGATCAGTACACTTTTGTAATCCATACCAATAAATGACACGGCAATCAAGTCATGTTCTTGTGCTAGCCTCCTGAACTTCAACGATATTTGAGTGAGAGGATGCACCAAGGAGTTGAGAGTTTGGGAGAACTGTGAGTTCTCGATCATATTAATTTCATTTGTATGTTGGTTACCATCATCTTTGGTGTCACTGATGGTACCCAAAAGTCTGAACAAATCAACGACATTTTCCAGAACATCTGCTCTCAGGGATATGAACCACTGTTGAAAGGCAAAAGCAGTAGTAGATCTGCTGGTTATATTTAGCATTCCCTCAGAAGAGTGAAGGATCTTACAGGCATTAACAAGGTTATCAATATGACTGGGTGAGCCTAAAGTGGAAGTAGAGATCCCATATCTCTCTAGACAAATCAACAAGTCAGAGCATTGTTTTGGGAAAAGAAGAAACTGGACTTGCATCTCAGAATCAGCAAAGTCGGCCAACAACTTTAACCATGAAACACAGGAATGAGATTGAACAAATTTTATTAGTTTTCGAAATACAAAAGCGGCTACAAACCATGTTCCACGACTTGCAGCATATTTTCCAGCTTTGTAAGCCGACCAATTATCCTCCCTTGTCAGGAGTTCATTTGAGCAGTCAAGGGTCGAAATTCCAAGCTGGACAAAGTCACTCTGATCAGATGCTTTCGGCTTATTAAGATTGTTGGTTTCTTCTATATTGTTCCACAAGCGATGATATTTTAAATAAGACAAATACAAGAGGGAAAAGACTGTGCGTGTATAACAGTCGAATAAGCTGTACCTATGTGCATCTTCCACCAGAAGCTTCACTGGAACATTGACTTCAGGAGTCAAGGCGTCGCTTTTGTCCACTTTTTCAAGGCAGTAGACCAAAACTTTGTAAACGTATAACATAGGCTTTGGTGTGACACTTTTGGCCTCTCCAAGTTCAGATCCATGACATGACAATGTTATTTTTCCTTTGCTCATTAACTTAAGAGAATCAAGAATTTTTTCCAAGACTAGACCAGCAAGAACCATTCGTGCTTGAACTAAGTGAATCAGGAGGTTTAGCAAATTTTTTACTTCCAATACTTCATTCACCAGGAAGATTCGATAAACGATGGAAGTGATCATCCGTGATGCCAGGAGATGAAGCTCTTCTCCGTCTAACTTTGAATCTGCTCTTTCCATAAACTTGCAATATATATCTACCAGAACATACAAGACTCTGCTCGATAATGTAGAGGATTGAATACCATTCTCAACAACTGTCAAAAGCTCAGAAAGCAATTCAAGCATGTAAGGGCAGGAAAAACTGAACGCATTTTGTAATATGATCTGCAATTTACAAATTTTTACCAAATGTTAGAAAGTACATTCAATAATTTGACCATCCAAGTTCACGTAGCCACATTAGCCTATACACTATACGATTCTACATTTTCTCTTTATTTTTTTAGTGAAAGGATAAACACAGAATTACACATTACCTTATGCAATATCTGAAGAGCATCACACTGCAAGGCCAGTGAAATTGTAGGTTCATTTAGCCTGCATAATAGCGTTCTGGTTACATCTATACTTGCTTGAACATTATGTGCCCCTCTTGCTAAAATGTACCGCAGACATTTCAATGATGTTGCTTGTAAACCGAATGATTTATCTTGGCTTAGAAATGAGAAGAGCACTTTCACCTGCACACCGATCAATAGATGCATCATATAAAGTTCCATGTCCAAGCTATCTAATATAAATCTATTTTTAAATGTATAATTTCCATCAAATAAAGCAATAATACGATTTCGATACAGTAAAATAAACATAAATTGCATACAAAAATCCAAAAAGTAGCATATAAAAGGTTGGGAAAACATACCTGTGTAGAAGTTAGTAGCATTGATTTGGCAGCAATTTTTGAAAGTGAAATCAGCATGGCAAGAGAGAGGTCCTCTTCTGAAGAATTTGAGAACAACTTTAGACCTGCCTGCAATGAAATTTCATGATTATTGAACATAGTCAATTGTTGAAGAACAATATGCATATACACGCATTTGGTATGACTTTTCACATAAATGTTATGTTTTAGGTGTAATAAAAAATTAGACCAAACTTTTTCTACTAATGTTAATCAGTACGCACAAATGCTATTTAGCAACTAGCTAAATGTAAAAGGTTAATCTTTATGTTCTAAAGAACAGTTGCAACATATACACATCAGATATTCAGTCTTGGTTTACGTTTATATTTCAAACAAGTTGTAGCATCCTAACGAATACCAGAAAAACTCAAAACATACTATACATTAGCATGCATTTTCACAGAGAGGAAGCAAGAAATATAAAAGTCTAACCTCATAAGCTTTAATTACAAGTGCATATGAGCGCCCGAGTCTAGCACAACACCGCACTCCAGCAATCCTTATTTCATTGGGCATGTCAGATGACGAAACTATATTGATCAACATCTCCAAGACAACACAAGCAAAGTCTTCCGACAATTCACAAAAGCACCCGGCAGCAAACAAAGAGGCCTTTACCTCCAAAACATCAGCGGATACCAAGCTAGACAGAATAAGATACCGAATCTCCGCATTATCATGTGCAAAATCAGCCCAACAACCAAACAAACCCAAACACAATGCCCTAACATCGCCATCCCCCGTCTCGAACACAACCTTAACTCTCCTCAACACTTCCAAATAATTACAAAACCTCTCCTTCGACGAAACCCCATCCACATTCCTCCTCTTATTCCGACATTTATACACATCCAAAAAGACTTTAACAACACAAAGCTTAACATCTTTATCACAACAACAAAATGCATCAACAAGCCTGAGAATAATAGCATTGGCATAAAACCTATCCTCCCCGGAAACTAACCCGAAAAAATCGTATTCAGCCATTGTTAACTTAGGTTGAGTAATCCACCAATTAAGCTTAGACCCAATTGATTGTATAGCTTGATAAGACGATTTGTTACCTGGGGTTTTGGAACGGAGTGATTTCTCGAGCTCAATGCTCCATTCCATTGCACATGCTGCTGGGATTTTCTCCATTGTATATTTGAAAGCCTCTTTTTCTTAGGCTTTCAAGAAAGTTGTACTCATTCTTCTTCTACAGGATAAACGTTAAACTCTGCTGTACTCCCTGCGCCTGTGTGTATATATAATTGCACAAGTGATGGCCAAAAAGGCTCAAAACGGACCCTTGTGGATCAAAATCAGACGCAATCAACAGGAATTAACGAGTGGTGAGAGCTTTCTGAGTTTAATAGCCGCCCTTGCGTTTCGTGAGTAAACTGTCCAAGTATCTCAAAAAATATTTGAGAATCAAGCCAAAAATGCACTTTCAGGGGTTAGGTCTTTATACACGCCCACGAGGGCGTCAGACTTAATAGACTTGGTGGTCAAGTGCGTTGGAATTTTTTTGGAACGAGACTTCTCGCCAGATTCTCGGAGACGAGGTCTTATTTTTGTGTGAGGATTTTCAGAACCTTCCACAGGCGAGGGGATTTGTAGCCGTCTTTATTAGTTACGAAATAAATTAGATTTCGGGTCTCATTGATTAGGTCATTTCTTTGAAATTGAATTATGGGTCTTCTAGGCTTAATGGGTTTAACCCAATTCCTTGACCCACTTTTTAGATTATTCCACGGGGTTCTAGAATACTATTTTTATTTTTATTTATTATACTTTGTCAAGTGTAATCCTTGGGCCTTCGGTCACGGGCTTTCACAATCGAGCCCATTCACCGGTTGCCTTGCTTCTCAACGTTCATGTGACCTGGAAATACCCGTTCAGGGGGTAATTGAATGGTCATGTGGCCGGCTGAACTGTTATATATAGGTGGTATGAGGGTGTTCATTTTTCACATTTCTCATTTCTCCACTCTCAAATTTCTTCGAGCAATCCTGCTCTCAGATTCTTCCCAGCTATTTTAGCAGTTCGATCAAAGAAATGGTAGATAAGAAAGCTTTCAGACTCGCAGTCATGAATGCATGATCAGCTAAAAGAGGAATACCCCTTCGTTGTATCCCCATTTATTCCATATACATGTCGTTAATAGATATGATTAACCAAATGAGGGATGAGCACCTTAGCCAGTCTCACTTAGATTCGTATAGCCATAACAATAAGTTTTTTAACATTGACCTGATAGAAGAGTACAATAGTTTGTTCAATTTTCCTCCTCGTTTTTCCATTTCCATGGTTGAGCCCAGTGACAGAACATGTCATTGGAAGCCGGATTATTTGTTAGTTTATGTAGATGCCCTTTTAGCTGGACTTAGGTTTCCTTTGCATGATTTTATCCCCACTCTTTTGGCTGACGTTCAAATCAACCCTTGCCAAATAGCCCCCAATGGGTGGAGGATCATCCATTGTTTTATGGTTCTCTATCTTGAAAAGAAAATAAAGATGACAGTCCATTTGTTTTGAAAAATCTTTCAATTTAAAAATTCTTCTAGTTTGTCATTGGGTTGGGTCCATATAGGTCATAGGCCCAACATGCCCCATATTTTTGACAACTCTTCCATCCCGACAATAATCCCAACTAGAAAGAAAACTTTGTTCAAATAAAATGGGAAGAGGGCAACTGGGGTACCCTCTTTAGGTCCATTTTGGGGAAGATGGCCAACATGAGTGTTGACACCATAATGCTCACGGAGACGGAAGAAGCTGCATACGTCGAGCTCACTCAGGGTGATGCCAAGGAAGCTTCTTGGGTTCTCCTTGACGAGCGTCGGCTAAAGGCTGTTGGTCTTTCCAGGGATTCCAGTAAAGGTATATTATCTAACTTAGCCTTTGTTATTGTCTTTTCTGTTGATTGTTTGCTAACGTCTTCAGTTTCTTTTTTAGTTGTCGCGCAGATCAACGAGTGGACTGTTCCACCCGTTGAAGAAACGGTCGCATGAAATGGCTTAAGCTCAAGCATGACCCTAGGCAAGCCAAGGAGTTGTCGGCGTTCTTGCAGCCCCACACTTGGGTAACTGTTGTTGAGGGCAGTGAACCTATCAAGGTTCCAAGGTCCCTGGCTTACAAGCCTGGCTGGGGATTTAGGAAAACTGATACGGTGGTGGGATCTACGGATCATGCCAAGGATTGGTCCCTTCACTCCATTACTCCTTGTGACTATAAGGAAATTGTCATTGGTCGTGACGAAGAGAGCACCAAGGCTCTAGGTGCGTAGGCTTTAGCTTCGGTGAGTTTTCTTACTTGACTGTTTCAATTTTATTGCATTTAACACTTCCTTCCTTATGATTAGTTTCTCGACTCATCTTGGTTTGTTGGCTTCCCAAGCTAATGCCTATTTTCAGGCTTCCCTTCACCAGGACGATGCATGGAAAACGCAGGCTGAGAAGTATAAGAATGATTTGACTGTTGTAGATGCCAATCTGAAGGGTCTAGAAGAAAAGTGGGTCGATCAGGCAGAGCTCCTGAGGCAGGCTCAGGCGAAGGTGGTTGAACTCCGAGCGGACAAGAATGCCATTATTGATACCTACCTGGGCTCGGAGGAATACCAGGATCTAATCAAGGAGCACAACCACATGATCTATTTTGCCCACCATACCATAAGGTGGAATGAAGCAATGAAAGCGGTGCTAGCAAAACACCTGGGGTTTTTTGACCCGAAGGTGGACTTCAAAAGTCCTCAGTCAGCCAAAGCTTTGCGGTGTTTGATTAAGGCTCAAGAGAATAATACTGACGGGGAGAGTAACCCCGACATCAGAAAGAGAAAGTATAGTGCTCCTTCATCTTCTCCTAGCCGAGTCGAGCCTACGAAGGTTATGTTAGTGTTGGTGTCCTAGAGACAATACTTTTAATGTTTTATTGAAAACAATTAAGAATTATGTTTTATGTGATTATTTAATTAATATTTATTATGTCTTTATTTACTGCATCATAAATTGAAAGAATAATAAATGTCCTTGGAATATTAATACGTAATATATATCTTTAAGTATGTGACTTAAAAATGAGATTATATGAATAGTATTTTATTCCTAAAA
>QRFB01005808.1:27746-39417 GCA_008931105.1 Oenanthe javanica
AGGGTCACACACAAAGAACGTTTAAACGGAGTGTTATTTAAATTATGAATTTAAATACTGTTATTATTATTAATTCGAATTTATTTATTTAATTAAGTGAGACTTGATTAATTATATACATATTAGAATTCGAATTTATTAATAATATAAATCCGAAATCTGAATGAGTTTTAAGAAGTCCAATCAGAATAGGGTTTTGGCCCAATTCCCTCTCTCCCCTATATATACATAAAGATGTATAGTTTAGGGTTAACAATTTTATAATTTTGTTTTTGATAAAACCCTAGCAGTTTTACGTTATTTGAGAGGCTAGAGAAAGAGAGAGAGACAAAGAGGCAGAAATAGGCTAGTACCTAACTCCGGTGATCGTTAGACGATACGACGTTCGTGTGGATACCGATAGAGAGCAGATTTCTGTGAAGGGCTGCTGTGATTCATCGCTTCTGGACCTCTATAATCATCATAAGGAAAGCTTTAATAAGGTACACATCCGATTCTCCATAATCATCCGCTTATTATACACGGATCCTGCGTTTGGGATTCGTTTTTTTTTTGTATTTATTTTTCGCATTTTTCCGCTGCGTGTGTGCCCGAATCCCAACAGGTTACTCTTGAGGCAACTCCTCGGAAGTCGACAACGGAGAGTTCTTATGCTTCTAGCTCATCAGAGGAAGAGAAATCTAGTGATTCGGGAGAATCTTCGGGGAGTGAAGAGGTTGAAGATACTGAGGGTGCCGAGTATTTTAGGATTTACACCTTTATAGTTTTGTACTTATTTATCTCAGCCTTTCAAGGCTTTTTGTAAACTCTTGGCCTTCGAGCCTTTATATTTATGCATTTCACGCTATTTTTTCTCTATCTTGTTTTATTTGTTTTTTGTGTTTAATTCGAACATAAATAATAAATGTCCATATGACTTGTAAAGGCTTATCAAGACTTAAGAATATCATCAAAACCAAGATAATGGGAAACAATCCTTTTATATAATATGAAGAACCAAGTTCTCAAACATAAACACGTCTAGCCTCCGAGGCTTATAAACCAATAGATAAATACTTAACATACTTAGGCATCAAGGCCTTCAATCAAACATGGTAAATCCTCAAGTTAGCAGCGTTCCAGTTTCTTGGGATTTCAATTCCTTCCAAGGTCTGGAATTTGTATGTCCCTTACCCATTGACTTATTTGACTTGATAAGGTCCTTCCCAATTCGGGGCTAGTTTGCCCTTGAGACTAGCTCTATAGGCCTCAATCTTTCACATGACCGAGTCCCCTTCACGGAAGAATCTTTCTTTGACTCTAAGGTTATAGTAAAATGAAGTTTTTTTCTGATTCTCAACAATTCGAGCATTAGCTTCATCGTGCACCTCATCAATTAAATCCAAGGCACGTTTCATACCTTCCTTATTTGTTTCAAATTTAAACTCCTGCATCCTCGGTGAGGCATGAGTAATCTCAACATGCACCACGACTTCTGCCCCATAGGCTAGTTGAAATGGTGTCGCACCTGTTGAGTTTTATAAGTAGTTCTATATGCCCACAGGATTGGGAGTAATTCATCAACCCAAGTCCCTTGAGAGCGCTCAACTCTCTTTTTGAGTCCATCCAGGATAATTCTGTTGGCAACCTCTGCTTGTCCCTTTGACTGAGGATGAGCTACCGAAGTGAAGCACAGCTCAATGTCGTTCCCGTTTCTAGGTAAAGCTTGATGGGATCCATCTAACATGTTCTCAGCCCGATCGGGGATACCAACTTAGCATCAATGCTCGGGTTCTTCAAGACTTGGAAGTAAACATTACTAGAGTAGTTCTCAATCTCGGATGACGCGAATTTAGATAGGGCATCAGCCTTCACATTCTCTTCTCTCGGGATGTACTCAAAGTGACATTCTTTGAATTGTGTTGCTTGAGCCTTAACAATCCTCAGGTATTTTATCATTGTCTCATCACGAGCCTCAAACTCTCCATTCACTTGGGAAATTACAAGCCTTGATTCTCCACAGACCTTCATATTCTTTACCCTCAGGGTTCTGGCTAAACTGAGTCTAGCTATCAAAGCTTCATACCCTGCCTCATTGTTCGTAGTTGAGAAATCCAACTTGATCGCATATTCCACAATGAATCCGTTAGGGCTTTGTATGACTAAACCAGCTCCACTTGTTTTTATTTTTTAAGCTCCGTCAAAAAAAAGCACCCAATACTCCTTGACTACTTCCCCATTCTTTTCATTCTCCTTATTTTCAATAATCCTTGACTACTTCCTCATTCTCCTTATTTTCAATAATCATTGACTACTTCCTCATTCTTTTCATTCTCCTTATTCCCCCCCCCCCGATTTATTGGTTGGGAATGGTACACTCAACCACGAAGTCAGCTAGATCTTGGGCCTTGATGGCCGTCTTAGGCTTGTAGCGGATCTCAAATTCTCCATGTTCAATTGCCCATTTAATCAGCCTTCCACTGGCCATGGGGCTGTGCAGTATATTTCTCAAGGGTTGGTCTGTCAAGACTTCAATTATGTGTGTCTGAAAGTATGGACGTAGCTTTGTTGAAGCCATTATCAATGTTAAGGCAAACTTCTCAACTTTTGAGTAATTCATCTATGCACTATGCCGAATTTTATTAACATAGTAAATGGGTTTCTGAACATTGGCTTCCTCCCTCACAAGAACAACACTCAGAGCTGAGCTAGAGATAGCCAAGTATAAAAATAACACCTCTCCAGGGCTAGGTTTCGTGAGCAATGGTGACTCAGTCATATACTTCTTCAATTCCTCAAATGTCGCTTGGCTCTTTTCGTTCCACACAAAATCTTTGACCTTCTTGAGGGCCTTGAAGAATGGTAAATATTTCTCTCAAGACTTGGATATAAAACGTCCTAGGACTGCTACCCTTCCGGTGAACTTCTGGACATCCTTAATATTTTTAGAGGGACTCCACGTCCAAAATAGCTTGAATCTTATCAGGATTGGCCTCAATGCCTCTCTTTGAGACCATCAAGCCTAAGAACTTTCCAGAGCCATCTCTAAATGCACACTTGGCTATATTTAACATCATTCTATGGGTTCTCAGAACTTCAAATGCCTCCCTTAGGTGCTCAAGGTGATCAGCCTTGTCTAAACTTTTGACAAGCATGTCATCAACATAGACCTCCATGGTCTTACCGATGTGGTGCTTAAAATTTTTATTCACAAACCTTTGGTATGTTGCTCCTGCATTCTTTTGTCCAAAAGCCATAACTAGATAACAGAAAACACCAAAATCAGTGATGAACAATATCTTAGGGATGTTATTGGGGTGTATCTTGATTTGGTTATAGCCACTGAAGCCATCCATGAAACTAAGCATCGCGTGCCCAATTGTAGCATCAATCAGCGTGTCTATCATTGGCAAGGGGAAACAGTCATTTGGACAAGCATCGTCAAGTCTGTGAAGTCCACACACATCATCCACTTTTCATTGGCCTTCTTGACCGTCACAGGGTTTGCTAGTCACTTAGGGAATTGAATCTCTTCAATAAATCCTGCTTCCAATAGTTCTTTACCTCTTATTTAATGGCTTCTTGCCTTTCAGGAATAAAATTTCTCTTCTTTTATTTGACGGATGTCTGCTTAGGATCTACATTCAGCTGATGTGTAATAAATTTGGGGTTTATCCGTGGCATGTCGGCGGTTGTCCAAGCGAATACGTCATTGTTGTCTTGCAAGAATTGAATTAGTTGTTGTTTCAGGTCCTTGGGGAGTGAAGCCCCAACATAGGTCACTTTCTTAAGATCTTGAGGATATAGAGAGATGAGCTCTAGGTCTTTTACAGGTTTCCCCCTTCTTTCCTCCTGGTCACGGACATCCATGTCTTCAATGGGCAGAACCTTTTCCCCAGTGCCATCGGGTTTTAGAGCAGCCACATAACATCTTTTAGCCATTCTTTGATCTCCCCTCTCTTCTCCTACCCCATTCCTAGTAGGGAACTTTAGCTTCAGATGATATGTAGAAGCTATAGTTTTGAAGGCATGCAACTCATTCCTTCCAAGGATTGCATTGTAGGTGGTATTTGCCTTAATAACCAGAAAATTTAGCATCTATGTTGACTGTCGAGGGTCCTTGCCCATAGTCATAGGTAGCTGTATTATTCCATCAATATGGGATTCCACTCCATTGAAACCATAGATGGGCATGTTAGAAGGAGTTAGTTGTGAATCATTGTAACCCAATTTTGTAAAAGAATCCTAAATCAAGATGTCCACTGAACCCGTTGTCTACTAAGACTCTTTTTATAGATGAATTCCCTATGATAAGGGTGATCACCAGGGGGTCATCATGGGGGAACTTCACCCCTTCCAAGTCAGAATCATCAAAGGCCAAAGAGACCTCAGTTCCTGCTCTCTTAGGAGCTTCTCCAATGATACTCATCACCTCTCGGGCATAAACCTTTCGGGAGTTACCTGCAGCAGTTGGCCCCCCTTGAAATTACATTGATTATATGCCCACGGGGCTGGTTACTCCTTTCTCTGGGGTCAGAATCCCTCCGTTTGTCATTGTAACCTTTGTTATATCTATCACCATCCTTGGTGTATTTGTTTAAATTTCATCTTCTAATCAAAAACTCAATCTCGTCTTTTAACTGACGGCAATCATCAGTGCCATGTCCCACATCTCTGTAAAATCGGCAATACGCATTCTTGTTTCTTTTTTCAGGTTCAGTTCTTAGTGGCTTCAGCCATCGATGGTCCTTATCCTTCTCAATATCCATCAATATTTGACTCTGGGTTGTATTCAGCCTTGCATACTCAGTGAACCTTGATCCACCTTTTTGCTTGGAGTCATCAGCATTATCACTCTTCGCATATTTGGTATCGACCGTATACTCGGTGTCACTTGCTCCTTTTTTATAGTAGGTGTTAGAGGCTTGGAACCCTTGGGCTTTCCTCATACTCTTTTTATCGTTAATATATTTTTATGCTCTATCATGAAGCTCATTCATACTTTTAGGAGCCCTCTTGGCTAAAGACCTTATGAAATTCTCGTCTATGATCCATTGTTGTAGGGCTATCATAGCTACCTTCTGGTCTAGATCAGGGACCTTCAAGGCTTCTTTGGTGAATCTGTTCATATAATCCTTCAGGGACTAATTCTTTCCCTGATGCATATTCATTAACGATGATGAGCTCTTCTCATGAGTTTTGCTACTGATGAATTGACCTATGAAGGCCTTGCTCAGATCTTTAAATGACCCGACAGAGTTAGGGAGTAGACGGCTGAACCATCTCTGAGCCATACTACTTAGAGTTTGGGTGAACACCCTACACTTGACGACGTCATTTATCGGCTATAACAGCAGTGCATTAGTGAACATAAGAACATGGTTTGAAGGGTCTCCAGTTCCATCATAGTCCTTGATTGTGGGCATCTTCCACTTTCTTGAGATTTTTTCATTCATAATCTCCTCCATAAAAGGAGGTACTGAATCATCAGGATCTTCAAGCGGTAACATGTTATGGGAATCAGCCCCAACATGACTTTACCTAACTTGTCTTTTTGTTGGAGGCTCATCAAGATTTATCACAAATGTATTCCTTGGAGATCCCTCGGCTCTCGGGCATAGACGCCTTGTTAATGCCCTATCCAGGTCCTTCCTCCGTCATTGGGCTTCGGCTTCATGATCTCGTATCCTCTCCTGAAGGGATGTTGAGTCAGTATTTTGAGGCCCTCGGGGTTGGGTACCCCCTCCCTCCAAGGGGGTCCTTACTAGGTCGCCTCCTCCTGGGGTTAACGTCCTCGTCCGATGATTCATCATTGGTGGAGTAGGGTCCTGAAAAATCTTGGTTTCTACGGCGTGATCCGTATTAGGTCAACAGTCCTTGCTCATAAGGGGGCTCATAATTTGGTGGAAGTCCATAACGTGGGTTGGGCACCACCGCTGTTGAAACCTGCAATGAGGGATGAATAATAAAAGTAGTATTGAGGGGTGGAATTACCTAAAGTGGAGGGATTGAAGCATGAATTGAAATATCAGGATTATAGGGATGAACAATGACGCTCNGGAACAATAAAAGTAGTATTGAGGGGTGGAATTACCTAAAGTGGAGGGATTGAAGCATGAATTGAAATATCAGGATTATAGGGATGAACAATGACGCTTAAGGGTCCTGCTCGTCGGGAGCTCATTCCAGGATCCTCAACGGAGGTCGGCACAACAACTCCTAGTTCTTGTGAGACCGTTGGGGTAATGTTCCCAGTGTCGGTAGTAGAGTTTGGGACTTCTTCTCCGAGGATGCTCGTCATGGTTATTATTCGTTTCCCACAGACGGAGGAAAATGTTACGGATTAAAATCAGATGCAATTAATAGTAATTAATGAGTGGTGAGAGATTTCGAGCTTTATGGTTGCACTTACATTTCGTGACTAAACCAGGTCCTCGTAAGTTGCCTACATATCTCAAGAGTATTTGAGAATCAAGCCAAAAATGTAGTTCTAATATTGAGGGATTAGGCCCTTTATATTGACGCATGAGGGCCTAGGAATTATATTAGAGTTAGGAGACTTGGTGGCCAAGTATCCTAGTGATAATGTTGTTGGAACCTTCTAGGAATGAGAGTCATCGTTAGACACTTGTAGATGATGTATTATCTTTGTGATAGGATTTATAGAACCTTCCATAGATGAGGGACCTTGTAGGACTCTTCATGCCTTTAATTGAGCCTTTATTAATTTCGAAATAAATTGGGTTTTGGGCCTCATTAATTAGGTCATCCCTTTTGACCAAGCTAGGTTTAATTAATACAACATTTTATATATCTAAGGTATTTTTTAGCCCATGTCATTTCCCCCCCAATTTTTGGAAAAACTTCATGAGTTTTCGTAAAAGTTTTACCAAGGGTTTCTGGTGCCTATCAGGCATTTGACTCATTTGTCTAACTTAATGAAATTTTATAAATCTCACTTTTAATTTCGGACAAGAGCCTTTTATAATTAATTCTTTAAAAAGAATTAATTTCATATAATAGTGGTCCTCAAGGATTTTTATTTTCAAAAAATAAAAAAAGGGAGAATTTTCATAGGCCTATCCAATTTGACCTAGAATGAGGTCGAATTGGGGCTCATTCTGACCCCCAGATCGAAATATATTTGAGGTCGACAGACCTCAATGTTTTGACTCCCATCGACCTAGATTGAGGTCGAATTAGGGTACAATTCTTCACCCAGGTCGAATGGAATTGAGGTCGATAGGCTTAATTGGCCTTGATTCCTATCGACCTGGAATGAGATCGAATTAGACCATATTTCCCCTCTCAGGTCGAAATGTGGATCGAGGTTGACAGGCTTCAATGCTTGAGTGCATATCGACCTTGATTGAGGTCGAACAATACTTCAATCTACACCAAGGTCGATGAAATTAAGGTCTATGAGACTCACTTTGCCTTTGTTTTCTTCGACCTGGATTGAGGTCTAACTATTCCTCAATTCCTCACCCAGGTCGATGTAAATGAGATCGACGGGGCTCAATGGCCTTTGTCTTCTGTCGACCTGGATTGAGGTCGAATTATCCCTCAATTCCTCACACAGGTCGATGGAATTAAGGTTTCATGACTTAAATGCTTCTCGACTTGGATTGAGGTCGAACTAACATTCCATTCCTCACCCAGGTTGATATTTTATTTATTCTCATGATTGAGTTATTTTCGACCTAGATTGAAGTCGAATTAACGTTGATTTCCTCACCCGGGTCGGTTGATGAGTTGGTCGCATGACTAAATTCTTTTCGTCCTGGTTTGAGGTCTAATTGACCTTAATTCCTCACCCAGGTCGAACTAACCCTTAATTCCTCACCCAGGTCGAATTGAGTTGGGCTTCATGGCCTTGATGATTTTCGACCTGGAGTGAGGTCGAATTATACCCCAATTTCTTACCCAGGTCAAAGTTTTTATTCCCCTAGGAATTACAGTGGATTGAGCCATGTGGGCTTGGAATTTTTTTAAGCCCAACATATTCTTTGGTTAGAGATTATTGTTCTTCTTTTAACACTTTTGGGGCTTCATAGGCTTTGAACTAAATTATAGGACTTCTAGGCTTTTAAATCAAGGGCATTGTTGGAAATACATATACTGATGCTGTCAGAGAAAATCACAAATAGAGTTTATTGAAGAACAGAGTTTATGATGATATCATCAGAGTTTAGAAGCTGTCGACAGAGATTACTCTAATAGAGAATACTCGATCAGAGTTTACTTTAATAGAGAATACTCAATCAGAGATTATCAACAGACAGAGTTTATGATCAGAGTTTGTCAAAGAAGGAAACAGACAAATCAGAATTTGATTTGGATAATAAAGGAGGAATTCAAATACAATTATATTACATTATGGAAGTTATCCTTATCATTATCTATTTTGTAATTGAATTTGTAACTGTGTCTATATAAACACAGAATTAGGTTAATATAATAAATATTTAAGCTATATCATTCTCATAACCTAGCAGCTTTTAAGAACATTGATTTTCTTGAGAGAGTTTTGTATTCATTCAAGTAAAGTTAATAAAAAACAGTTCATCTTTTACATACGTGTTCTTAGTCGATTGATCTGATACTATTATATCCAACCCCCATTCTATAATAGTTTATTATCTAGGCAACAAGCATTTTAGAATTGAATTATGGGCCTTCTAGGCTTAATGGGTTTGACCCAATTCATTGGCCCACCTTCTAGATTATTCCACGGGGTTCTATAATACTATTTCTATTTTTATTTATTTTATTTTGTCAATTATATCCTTGGGCCTTTAGTCACGGGCTTTCACAATCGAGCCCATTCACCGGTTACACTGGTTGCCTTGCTTCCCAAAGGTCATGTGTCCTGGAAATGCTCGTTCACGAAGGTAATTGAACGGCCATGTGACCGGCTGAACTGTTATATATAGATGGTATGAGGGTGTTCATTTTTTATAGTTCTCATTTTTCCACTCTCAAATTTCTTCGAGCTCTCTAGTTTTTTCAAGCAATCCTGCTCTCAGATTCTTCCCAGCTATTTTAGCAGTTTGATCGAAGAAATGGCAGATAAGAAAGCTTCTAGACTCGCAGCCATGAATGTAGGGTCAGCTAAAAGAGGTAAACCCCTTCGTCGTATCCCCATTTATTCCACATACATGTCGTTAATATATATAATTAACCAAAGGGGGGATGAACACCCTAGCCAGTCTCACTTAGATTTGTATAGCCATAGCAATAAGTTTTTAAACATTGACCTGATAAAAGAGTAAAATAGTTTGTTTAATTTTCCTCCTAATTTTTCCATTTTCATGGTTGGGCCTGGTGACAGAACATGTCATTGAAAGCCTGATTATTTGTTTGTCTATGTAGATGCCCTTTTAGCTGGATTTAGGTTTCCTTTACATGATTTTATCCCCACTCTTTTGGCTGACGTTCAAATCAACCCTTGCCAAATAGCCACCAATGGGTGGAGGATCATCCATTGTTTTATGGTTCTCTGTCTTGAAAAGAAAATAAAGATGACAGTCCATTTGTTTTAAAAAATCTTTCAATTTAAAAATTCTTCTAGTTTGTCGTTGGGTTGGGTCCATATAGGTCATAGGCCCAACATGCCCCATATTGTTGACAACTCTTCCATCCCCGACAATAATCCCAACTAGAAAGAAAACTTTGTTCAAATAAAATGGGAAAAGGGCAACTGGGGTACCCTCTTTAAGTCCACTTTTGGGAAGGTGGCCGACGGGAGTGCTGACATCATAGTGCTCATGGAGGCAGAAGAAGCTGCCTACGTCAAGCTCACTCAGGGTGAAACCAAGGAAGCTTCTTGGGTTTTCCTTGATGACCATCAGCTAAAAGCTGTTGGCCTTTCCAGGGCTTCCAGCTACTACACACAAAACACAGACACACACAAACTCTCACTGCACATAAACTCATAAGCTCTCGACAAACCCTCCACACAATATTTCATTGATCTTAAAGCTATATTTTGTTCGTGATGTTGATTAATTACGTTATTCCCACTCTCAGAATCATGAATTTAGAGGTAAATTCTAGTATTTAAATTCATATATGCATATTTTGAGTTCATATAAACTATGATATAGCTTGAATTCATAGTTTATATCATGAATTATTTTTAATTCGATTTTGAGGATTATGATAGTTATAATTATAGCTTTAAGAGTTTAAATATGTGTATTTGTGTAATTTAAGCACATACATTAGTATTTTAAAAGGAAAAATGTTTGATTATGCCATCTTATACTATTACATATATGTACCTTTCTGTTTGTGTTGTTCTAATTTACTGCTAACATGTTAATTATGTTTAAGACCAATCACCCATTTTTCGCAGACATGACTAGCCCTGCATTATCTATTTGATGCACTGTTTAAGTTAACTGCAAAGCATATCGTATGTAGTATGTACATATATGTTTTATTTACATTTCATCGAATCTATAGTAATTTTATTGTATATGTTAAAATCAAACTTAGTATGTTGTTTGTATGTATAGCTGTTGTGGAACCAAGAAATATGTATTTGTTTTTTAGTCTACTTTTATGATAAAGTTTTAATCTTTTGTTGATTTGCTCTCTGGGTTTGTGTTTTTTGTTTTTGAGCCTGGTTTTATGACAAAGTTTTAATCTTTTTTAGAATCTTGGTTTCTGATATAGGTTACTATGTTACTTTGATGGGCTTGCTTAGATTTTTACTAAACGCTACTTCATATAGTGGTTGATATGTTGTGACTACTATTGACCTTGTACAAATCTTTTTTTTTCCAGGATATCAATCAGGGACCTACTGATCCTAGCTTTATTCATCTCCATGGCACACATAGATCTGCAGAGGTTTGGAGATTAAGTGGTGGAGACTCACAGAAATTGAGACGGCGAAACCCTAATAAGTTACCTATTTCGGACCATCGTATACTTCCATTGTTACAGTCCACTGATTTTTATGGTGTAGCTCGAGTTACTTCTTTACAATTGGATTGGAGCTTATTATCAGCACTAGTTGAGAGGTGGAGGCCTGAGACCCATACTTTTCATTTACCTATGGGATATGTCACTATTACACTTCATGACGTTGCAATTCTTTTCGGCCCTCCTGTTGATGGTCATGCTGTTATGTGTGATGTTAGTCCTGGGCCTGATATGTCTTGGGCAGATTTTGTTGGTTCTATATTTGGGTCTATGTCTACAGCTAGAGATTTTAATGGATCTAGAATGTGCTTGAGTTTCATTTCTGGTATCAGTTCACGGAGATTACCTGAGGCTACATCAGTTGAGGAGATTCAGCATCACACACGTTATTATTTGGTTCAGTTGATTGGTGGTGTCTTGTTTATCGATCATTCTAGAGGTTTGGTTCATCTCATATTCCTATATTTTGTTCGTGATTTGAATACATGTGGAGAGTATGCTTGGGGAGCTGTAGTTCTTACATTTTTGTATAGGGAGCTATGTAAGGGATGCAAGAAAGATGTAGATGAGGTTGTTGGATGTCTTCTCTTGTTGCAGTTATAGGCATGAGAGAGATTGCCGACTCTTGCTCCTATTCGGATACGTCTGCCTTTAATTGATGATAGTCTCTGGGATGGGGAGGTTACTGGTCCACATGGTGTCAGGTAATTACTAATTATACATGTAGTTGAGAATTATAAATTGTGCAATGAATTAG
>QRFB01005809.1:14676-33836 GCA_008931105.1 Oenanthe javanica
TACTCGATGGTTAACCGGGGAGAGTCGGGTATTTTCTCGACGGTAGTCGATAACTATCAAAATTATTTTGATTCAAAATGTATTGAGGATTATTTGATGATCACTGAGGATCATCAACTTAATTATTTTAAATAAATATTTTAATTATTTAAATAATATTTAAATATTATTTAAAAAAGGGTTGAATAGTGTTTCAACATTAATGAATTATTTTAAATTCATTTTGAAGGTTATTTAAATAGTATTTAATATTAATTAAATATTATTTAAATGTTGCGAAGCATTCAAAACGAGATCATTNTGAAGCATTCAAAATGAGATCAGTTAATTATATTTATATTTTATTAATTATTTTAAATAATATTAAATATTATTTAAATATTATTTAAATGTTGGGAATTTTAAAAGACAATTATTGTCAAATGATTTTACCCGAAACAATATTTAAAAATTATTTTACTCTGATTATTTTTAATCATCCCGAGCTACTGAGATTCGAGGGTTAGCAGAGTACCCGAATCACTACTAAAATATTTTGATGATCTCTAAAAATATTTTGGAGCTTTAGAGAAAATCTTTAAATATTATTTTTAATTAAATATAGATTATTTAATTACTAATAAAATATTCTGCGAATTTTTTTGGGCTAACAACCCGACACTATGGAAGGAATGAATAATCCTGACATTCTTCCCATATATACTTGGGTCTTTCGGGACTTATATCTGGTTCTAATTCAATATTCTTCATTAAGGTTATTATATTTTAAATATAGTGACTCCCCGGTCGTGTTCTTGAGTCTTCTGGATTCAATTGCTTTTACCTTATTGATTAGTTGACTGAGAGTCAACCCACATATGTACGAGATTACTTCCACATAATTCCGGAAGTGAATCCATTATCTGATGTTGAAATCTTACAGAAGATTGTTGTCATTCTAGAAGGTGGGATTAAATTCCCTTCTAGACTTGTTGATATTAATCAAACATCTGGTGTTGAGATCTTGAAAGAGAATTGAGGCATTCTAGAACTTGAATTCAATTTCCTTCCAAACAAAGTATCATCTTTCCAAATCGGACCTATCAACAAGCGCTATGCTTGGGGAACCTGAATTAATTTCCGTTCCAGATATGGATAGGATTCTTCAAGGGACTAGAGAAAATTTTGGGCCTTTGATGTCGCTTGGTTAGCGTAAGACGTCGATTGACACCGACCCAGCGGAATATTTTTAGGCCTTTGATGTCGCCCGGTTAGCGTAAGAGGTCGACTGACACCGACCCAGCGGAAAAATTTTTGGGCCTTTGATGTCGCCCGGTTAACGTAAGAGGTCGATTGACACCGGCCCAGCGGATAAATATTTTAAGGCCCATGTGTTGCCTTGGGTGATGACCGGTTAGGATCATCCGTCTACTAGTAGAAAATTTCACGGTACTCTACGACTGATCATCGTGTACTGTGGTTGTGCTCCAGTATAGTCCCATTTTTTCCGATTGGAATTTGACATTAACACAGTAATAAAAGCCCATGTGCTACGTTACCGATAGTGTTAATGGGAACTGTCGAACTTTCACTGGTCCTACACTATAACGAAAGCCAATGTGCTAAGTTACCGATAGTGTTAATAGGAACTGTTGAACTTTCATTGGTCCTACACTATAACTAAAGCCAAGGTGCTAAATTACCGATAGTGTTAATGAGAACTGTTAAACTTTTATTGATTCTATTCGCAGTATCTTGAACTGCTTTCTTAGTGATTTTTAAATGAATAAAACACTATAGCTNTAACACTGTAGTTAATGCCATCGTGCTAAGTTACCGATATTGTCATTCCAAAATTTTGGAACTTAAATTGTTTTACCGCAGTAACTCGAACTGCATACTTATTTTGAGTACCTTCTTGCATCATTAACATTGATTCATTTATTGTCGAGATATTACTTGCTAAACTTTCTGCAGAAATATATTGCAAATTATCTACTGATATTGTTGGACATCGGGTTGGTATAAATATTGGTTACCACCCTTTTCTTAGTGTAAATTACAAAATATTCTAATATATATCTTGCTGAGAATTCTTTGGCTCATTCTTGCTTTTTGTAAACTTTAAATCTTGCAGTAATACTTGTCCATGGGATGCAAAGGAAAGAAGAGGCTCGAGCTTGAGTTAGTCAGGTTCAACGCTTCTACAGGCGATGTAAGCTAGATAGGATTTCAGTTTAGAATCCTAATACTTATTGTAGAATAGGCAATGTAACAATATATGTTGATATAATGTTTACTTCTAACGTAACTTCAGGTAGAGGTTATGTTATTAGTATAAGATCCTGAGTTTACAGTTGGATTATAATAACTGTTATTATTTTAAGTTCATTTTCTGAGACTATGGCTCGAGTTGTGTATTTGGATTGGGGTCACCAGGATATGTTGTGATATAATTTTTAAGCAGGTGAATAATTTATTGTTGGAATTGGACCATGATGACCCGGGTCCCTGACCCCGGATCTGGGGGTGTCACAGAGATGGTATCAGAGCTCTGAGTCATAGTACTTAGATAAGAGAGAGTTAAGAGTTATATATATATAAGAGGAGGACGTAAGAGCTCGTATAGAGTTCGTTATTGGACTACCGGATATAGTTCCAATGAATAAGATAGAAAAGTGACAATTACCTTAGGTTAGTAATGTTAAGATCATGGAGAACCTTTTTAGTTATAATTTTGTGCCGAATTCGAGGAATTGATCCCAAATAGGAAATGACCCTGTATTTGCAAGACTAACGAGAAGTATGATGGATCTAAGGATATTATTGATGTTTGTTTGAGTATGAGGAATACGAGGATTTTGTTGAGGATTCCGAGGATTTTGTTGAGGAATCCCTGAGAATACAAAGTAAAGCATCAATTTAGATGATGTATGGTATGCATACAATGCAGAGTCACAACAAAGAGTTATGATACACACTTGATATAGTCACTGAGTATATTACGGATTTTGGATTAAAGTAAGCCCTTGGGAGTAGCGATGACCGCCACATTGCAAATATGATGGTTAGGCTAACCAGTATAGATGAGATATTGAATAAGTACTTGTACGAAGCTCCTACATTTAAAAAGTGGAATTCTGTACCAGAGACCAGTCCGAGTAGTCATTGATGATAAAATGGTTTGAATTGAGATTGATGGTCCGAGGAAGTGACCGTCAATAATGTTTTTGACTGACTTTGAGGATGCTCGAGAGTACACACATATATATAGTGACTCTAGTTATCGCCCTTTTGATATATATTATATTTTGGATGAATGACTAGACGTTGATGTTTGAGGTCACTAGAGGACAAAGATTCTTTGTGAATGTTTTGGGATTATAATTGAAGTGTTTTTACACCGGGCATAGTCCAACTTACGAATAGGTCATGCCCAATTTTTTTTGTAGAAAATACATTCACTTAAGTTTAATAAACTTTAGAATTAAGAAGACGTGTAAATGAAATGTTTCAGGGTAAAATAGAGAATAATGGCTTAAAGGATATGACCATCTATATATGAGTCAATATTGAGGATTTAGAGGGATTAATGCTATAATAAAATGTATATACATGATGATGTAAGAGATATGAAAGTCTATAATGAGATAATATTGAGGCATAGTTGTAATGAGAAATTGTGAGTTTCCCAATGGGGATTTGTTTGGTTGAGTTTGATGTTGGGTTTTAATAACCAAATGCGTAGTCAGATTATGTCTGATTGAGTTATGAGACCAAGCTAACCAGTGTTTTTGTTCTGCTAGAACGTTATCGAGTCAGACTACTGTGAATTTTAAAGGAGTTTGTCATACGTACAGTAGTATTTATCTTGAGAAACTAAATGATTGATTTGGCGTGCTTAGTGCTCAATGTTATATTTTAACCTACAGAGAGTTATAATAGGACTAACGGTAGTGACTATAGGATGACCAAATCATATAATATACCTTATTTCCCTACCTTGCTATATATAAGGTTATTATATGATTATCAGAATTTCTGAAGGGAAATTGGTGGAGACCTAATAAGGTCGTTGATTCAGCGAGAATTCTTATGAACTTTATCGAACAAAGATTTCTTTATCCATGACTATTTCTTGTATTATGCAACTGTTCCTAAGTATCTGGAAATTCATATGTAATTGAAGTTTAGACCTAAAACAAGAGTGTGTTAGATTATGAATAGAAGTTTACAGTTATTGGCAAGATTGTCACCTCTAATGTTAAGGATTCAATTAGATCCATAGTGTTGGAAATAACTATTATATTGGTTCAAAAAGTGGTTATATAAGGAAGTGGAAATGAAATGGTTGAGAAAGAGACATGGAGAAAAAGGGAATTTGAGGATCAATATATAAAGAAATACCATTAACTTTTAATAAGGAACCGGATTTCTACTTTGGAAAGAGTAGTGGATTAAGAATTATGAGTGTGTTGGTGTACAGTTAATTATGGTTCACCCAAGCCAATCATGACCTCACTTACTAAACAATGAGACTAATATTGGGAAATATGTGAAATGGACAGCAAGGGGCTATAATTATAAAGTCTAGATGTTATGTTAATGATTGCCCTAAAAGAAAGGATAACATGTTTTAAATATAGAGAATGAGGGAAAGTTAATATAGTATCAAGATTGACTAGTGTACCGGTTTGACATAGATTTAAGTCCCTATCAGATTGAAGAATTGATATGATGTTAAGAATGGATGATTTTCTGAATAAGGATGTTTAAACTAATGGTAATAATAAAATAGTAAAGTTAAGAGTACTCGATATTGGATAAAGTTGAGGATTGAAGATAGAGATAAACTGAGAAGATTTAAATTACGATTCGAGTAGGAAGTATATTATGCTTTAGATGTTAAGTTGTGGGGCACCCGTAATGGATACAAAAAAGGAAACATGCAATAATGAAAAGTACGTAGTAGTTAAAGAATTGGAGGATGAAACCCTTAGCGACATTTTGGGGTTACCACTCATTATATATTATATCATCTGCAATTGATCTACTGTGATGAGTAACATCAACATTAGAGGCATCTTAGAAGATGGAACTTGTCAGCATAAAAGAGTTAGTCACTCAGTTATAAAAACTATTATATAAAGTTATCATAAGATTGAAAGTGTCACTATGAAGTGCATGTGTTTTGCTTGTTAAGGAAAAGGATAACGGCATGAGACCGTACATATGTTACTGAGAATCTATGTTGGGTACCTATACCATGGATACACAGAATATTCGACCACTTGAAGAAATTAGTCTACTTTTGAAGATATATTAAGGATATGTTATTACAAGCTAAATATTTACCTTGATAGTATGCCAATGATGGCGTTTAGTACGTGATAAGGATAATGTGAGTATTTGATGAGGAAGGTTATATTAATGAATGAACCTGTACCTTTTAAGGATTTTATTAGAGTTTTAAGAAATAATTGGACGATTTATTGTAGTCTTCGTAGAAGATATTTTGATCTACCCAAAGATTAAGGAAGAACATGAAGGAAAAAATGTATATAGCCTTAGAAATATTAAGAGAAAAGAGATTGGAGGCCAAATTCTCTAAGTGTGAGTTTGGTTAAATGAGTTAAAATTTTGAGTCATTGAGTAAGTGGTGAAAGAAGTTTTGAGGAAATTAAAGAATAGAGGAGTAATTGCCTCGGTGTTTCAACTACCAGATAAGGAAATGGAATCTGTAATTTTTAATAATGACACGTCTTGTGAGGGATGGATTGTGCACGAAAGCAACATAGTAGAAATAATTTTATATCCGTCTAAGTAACTGAAGAAATATGAATTAAGGTATCCTACCTAGGAATCGGAGCTGATAGCTATAGTGTTTGCACGTAAGCTTTGGAAATATCATTTGAATGGATAGAAGTGTAGAATTTACAAAGACTATAAGAGTTTTAAGGATATATTCACTCAGAAGGAATAGACTTGGAGATAAAAGGTTTCAGATTTAATCAATTGATTCCTAGATAAACATGATCTTGTTTTCTATTAAATTCCTTACACATTAAGGAAGAAGAGCTAACAAGAATTGTTTTTCAAAATTGTTCCCTTCTTCTGATTATTAACAAATTTTTTCATCCGATTGAGATAGACAATGCATATGGTGTGACTTCTTATCTGTGTGATAAAAGTCTAGTGGGAAACCACCCAATTATGTGTTGTAAGCCAGAAAGTACTAAAGATTGGCCATTTTAAGTACAAATATGGTTGTTCTCAGTCACATCCAAATTATTTTCTTTCACATCTTTCATACATATTCGAAAATGAGCTTATTGGTCTAAAAATCACTCTGATTGTTTTGTTACAGTGATATTCATTGAAAAGATCTCTATTAAAATCATGTTCAAAGTTATCTCTTCATAGAAAGTTTATACCTTGGATTTCAAAAAGGAGTGGGGTAATTGCTTACTATGGATAGAGCTTTCATACAACATTAGTTACCACTCACATATAGTCATGCCGCCTTACGAAGTTTAGTACGGACGAAAAATGTCGATCTACCTTGTGTTAGGGACAAAATCGATGAATGATAGCTAGTTGGGGACAAGAACCAGTTCGACAGGCATATGATACAATTTGTAGTATTTGAAAGCGATTAATGATAACACAAGAAGAACAACGTGAGTTTGGTGATCAAGCTAGAAAAGGCAGAGAGTATGAAGCGAAAGACTTTGTATTGTTGAACGTATTATCATAGAAATGAGTAACGAGATTCGGTAAAAGAGAGAACTTAAGCTCGAGGAGTATTGAATTTTTCAAGGTCAAGTATATTAATAAGTTGTATATGAAGTGGCGCTCTTTCCCAATTTTATTGAATCCATCGTACGTATCATACGTTAGTGTTAGGAAATTATAGTGCAGACGTTAGGCATGCGTTAGAGTACGAACTTATAAAGACCATCGACTGAATAAAGGAAGTGTTGAGAACTGAAGTAATATCAGTAGTAATATTGTTGTACGAAACTGAGTAGGTTGAAGACTCAACCTAAGAATTCGAACTTGAGGTGTGAGGATGGTAACCTCAGTCGTTCGCATGTAAATTCCGAGGACGGAATTCTTTTAAGGAGGGGAGACTGTAATAACCCGTATTTTTTACACTTGATATTATTAAAATTTTTGGGTAAAATTTTTCATTTTATGAATAAACAATTTTATGGATTTATTTTTTTTCATAAGGTACTTGAGATGTGAGGCTGTATTATTATTATACGGGATATTCAAAAATATATTGTGGGAACTACGATATATTTAAGTGAATGTAAATCAAGTTAGTTTTTGAACAATGTCCATTTCTTCTATTTGATTTGGATTTGCGAGATATTGGAGTGTATGTAAAACCGACAGCTTTTGGAGGATTATAATTTAAAAATTCTTCATCATATTGGTGTATAGGGTAGCATACGTAATAAATATAGGACTAATAATTATTTTTAGTCTAACAAAATAAATTTGGAATCTGGATGAAAGTCGTAACAAAGTTTGAGAGACAGTGTAAGTGAATAACATTTATCCGGAGAATTATTTCGTAAATTCTTGAAACAATTAAAGGGTATTAATTTAATAATAATGGTTCATAAGAGAATTAGAAAATGAGAATTTTATGATTTAAAACTTAAGTTTGTCGGATGAATAAGGTACGAGATCGAGAGATTAAAATGTCATCGGGAAATTACGCGACAACCGCACGAACCTTATCTTATTAAATAGCAAGCTTCCACCACACACCACATATATCACTTTTTCATTTTGTCTCTTCTTCATCAAGAACTCAGCCGAGAGTTTTCCAAGGGAGAGAAAAAAATGGAGAGATTGTGGATAACTTGCTCGATTCTTGTCGAAATCGCTTGATTTCAGTTTCGTTGTTCACCTCTCTTCGAACCCGTTCTTTCCTAGCCATCATCTTCATCATCAACACCAAATTTTCACCATGATTTCTTGAAGAACAAGGGATGCGTTTTTGGGGGATCATCGTAGGCTTGCTTGTTCATTGTGTTCTATAGCTTGAATCGAAGGTATAACCCTCCTCTTGCTTAATCTTGAATCTTATATCATTCCATCCATGAAATCTCTAATTATGATCCAAAGTGTGATGAACATGAATAGTGACTCCGAAAATAAATTTTTATTTTCTTTGATTCTAGAGTTCCTATGGCTTGGATGATGATTGTTATAGCTTATATATGTTATGGGTAGTAGAGATTGAGCTTGTTGGTCCTAGAAACACAAGACTTGCTCAATTGATTTTGAATTATATTTAATAATGTGGACTGATTTTTTAGCTTAAAGTGGTAGTATGTTGATTGTTGATGTTGAATGAGGAGTTTGGGATTGCTTGTTGGTTGAATTGAAGTAGAATAGAAATGGAAAACGATGAGTTTACAAACGTTACAATGTCCAATTTTTCTTGACCTTTCTGCTGAAACTGTCCAGAAAATTCTGCGAAGATTAGTTCACTGTTCTTGGCCTATGGCTGAGTAAGATAGTAGATAGTCTCTAGATCGTTTACGCGCTAATTTTGCGTTATTCGGAGTTACGAGTCAAAAGTTATGACCGATTTAGTAGTTATCCGAGAGCATGTCATGAACGGAACTGTGGTGCTACATTTTGTACCCACAGAAGATCAAATAGCCGACATCTTTATGAAACCACTTGATGAATCCACTTTCTCAAAGTTGGTTAGTGAACTAGGGATGTTAAACAATGACAAAAAAATTTGTTGATAGGAGTTAATTTAAATTCATAAATATTAAATGTTAATATTTAAAGAATTTTTAAGACTTGAATTGATAAAATCTTAGGCCTTATGAATTTTTTGAATAAATTATCTTGAGAATAAATTAATACTCTTATAAGATAATTATCTCAATTATTGCATAAGTACTTTTATTTATTTTAAGCATTTATAAGCATTAGTATGTAAATTATTGAATGTTTTTCAAATTATTATTCTATTTTTAATAATTTAGTAGCATGTAAATATTTTTATTCTAATTATTATTATTTAATCTAATTTTGGAATAAAATTTCCTTTATTTTATTTCAAATTTTAGAATAATTAATAATATTTGTACGTATTTATTTCAGTTTTTAAATATTTGTTTATTATTTATATTTATTATTATGTAAATATACTAAAGTTTGTATTTTCTAAAAACTTTCGGTAAGACTTTTTTGTTTAAAAGTCTCGGCAAGACTTTTCCAAAAGTCTTACCGAGATCTTTTAATAAAAAGTCTTACTGACTATATATATTACTTTATTTTATTTTATTATCAAAACAATCAACAAGACTTTTAATTTGAAAAACTCGGCAAGACTTTTCAAAAGTCTTACCGAGCCATTTAAATCAAAAGTCTTACCGACTGTTAATTATTTTATTTTTGTTTTATTTTCTTAAAACTCAATAACACTTTTTAATAAATCTCGACAAGACTTTTCAAAAGTCTTACCGAGCAAAAGTCTTACCGAGTTTTATGTTTACTGTACTTAATCGTTTTATTCTTGTTATTGTCAATAATATACACGCACATATACATACAGTCAGTCGAACAGAACTCAACAAGACTTTTGATTTTTTCGATTCAAACCTTCGATCTAGTGTTACTTTACAACTGACTCAGTTGCTGTACTTGATTCCTACAAGCTTTTGCTTGCTTGTTTCGAATTAATCTTCTAAAAATCAACGAACCTCTATCCGATTTTCGTGAGAAACGAATTGTTTCTTGATTTTTAAAGACTGATCTTGGATTTTCTGTCGTGATTGATTAACCTGGGGTTAATAAGGACTGATATGGATTGTGTTTAGAATTGTTAAAGTTAGTGTCTTTGAGTTGTATTATTTTTCGAGTTGTAATTGTTTTGCTATTTTTGTTTGTAATTTTCGAACATTAAGGGCTATTTAAATAGAAAATTAATTAATTAGTGTAATTAACTAATTAAAATGGCAGCCATGTTTGTAATTGCAAAAACAAATTTCGTGGGGTATTTTGATCCAATTAACTGCAAAGAGGTTAGATTTAGGCCCTGGATCAGGTTCATGAATGAATACTCGTTGGTGCGAACAGCAGTTACCTTGAGCACTCCGCTGCAAATTGAACCTCTAAGGGCCTTATATTCAACTGCAAGGAATATTTCAAACGACAGGCTAGTTCAATTCTCATTCAAGATTGGAGAGACGGAGTATAGATGAAATTGATGTAAACAGAGTTTTAAGGTTCCCGACGGAGAATTTCGAGGCCCTACCCTCAATTGAAGACATAACCTTCTTTTTACAGACAATTCAATATCAGGGAACGATCGATTTGGTAAAGTTGTCTAAATCCCAATTGGTAGCTGAATGGGATTATTTCTTCGATACGTTAGCCAAAGTCTTTGCTCCAACAATAAAGACCAACTTCCACAACATATCAACACTACTACAAGTGATTGGATATTGTGTAGCCCACAACAGGATAATCAATTTTGAGAAATTAATCTTGACAAAAATGATAAGGAAGATGGGCACAGCTGAGAGCAGAAGACTGGACGTAGAGCAAAAATTAGATTATTTTTATCCTAGATTTCTAATGCTTTTAATGAATAATGTCTTATCAGAGGAAGATAAAGTCAGATTTGTAAATAGTCCAGTAGAAGAATCCCCTACAACTCAAAAGAATTTGTTCACCAGGCCAAGCAACAAAAACAAATTCGAAGGAGTAGCCACAGTAACAACAGAATATTTGGCTGGCATTCTCTATCAGATAGTCAGTCCAGCACAGGCTCAACCGCATCAGCGAGAGCCAGAACAAGTGCCAATGGAGATGGAAAGTTCTACGCAACTACTAATTGAAGCTACTCATCAGGCAGAACAAGAGGCACAGGAACAACAGGTAATATCTCAAACCCTGGCTTCTAATTTCCTACCTATATATATACCTACTACACCTTTAAATATATCTGTGGCGGACTATAATTATAGTCTTACACTTCAGGACTTTAGTTATGAACCTGAAAATATACAGGTTCAATCTCAAGCTACCATAGAACCTCAAACAGTTTTTCCTTCTCCAACTTCATTAAGTCTAATCAAAAAAAGGAAGAAACTTGTTATGAAAGTTTAAGGTAGAGGTGTCACTCTGAATGAACCTGCGGCTCTGTCTCCACCATAAAAAAGGTCCAAAGTTTAACCTGAGACAACTGCAGACTCATCATTTTCCTCTCAATGGGACATGGACTTTGAAACGGCCATCCAAAATTCTCTAGATACACTCGATTAAACGGGTGATTCTATTCGCCGTTCGGCCGCGACATCAGATTATGAAGAATCTCGCACACTGCTAGCGCTCACACTAGCAGGACCTCCACTTGCAGAAACATAATCCAGAGAGGGCACAATAGATGATCAAAATGTTTTTGATGAAAACCTGTCAGATGCCACATTTATAGTGGACCAAGATTTTTTTGATGCAGTGCAGCATCAATTGCCCTCACAGGTATTAAGGGGCACCACAGACTCTAATGAGCCACTCAATACATTGTCTAAGGTGGTGACCCAGCTGGATTTCTTACATCCAGGTCTTTTAAAAGAAGGTCTCGAATCCACTGGTGAATTTGAGAGGCAACCACTCTTTAGAGGGAGTTGGGGCTCCATTCACGGAGTAGCTACATCAGTAGCGGAGCCAATGCAAGATAATCTTGTTGAGGATGCGCCTTCACAAGCATCAGAAGAGCATTTCAACTCTTCAAAAGCTATTGTTTTATATACATGTACAACATCTGGGTCTAGAAAGGATCTAAACACTAGTGATGTAAGGCAAACACAGAGTGAAACACATGCACCTAGTGATAGTGAGGTAAACAGGAGTGCAAGTGAGATGAGTGCACACACACACAGTGAACTATTATCTAAAATGGAAGCTCTCCAGAAGGAAATGCAGATTGTTCAAGCTGAGTTGGTAAAAGTTAAAGCACAAGCAGAACATAAGTCTACATCTTCCTCTATAACACAACAGCTGACAATAGTGCGAAAAGATGTTGATGATGTCAAATCCTCCATACTTTTCAAAACTCAAGATATCCATAACGTGCAGAGTCTCATTGTTGAGGATATGAAAGAAGTGAGCAAATTACATGAAAGAATTGATGAAGTTGAGAAAAGTTTAACCCTGACTATTATTAAAAATGAAAAGATCTCTACACAACGATTCAACAAACTGGATGATGGCATGAGACATTTGAATGAAGGCATGAAGCAATTCTATCTGACTATGTAAAAATTAATGACATCTTTTGAAAAGGAGAAAGTAGTAACTGGAGATAAAGGAAAAGCAAAACTGTATTCTGAAGAACAATTTCAAGCATATGATCCAGAACTAGAAGAACAGTATTATGCTCAAGAACAATTAATTGATGACAGTGCTCATGATGAATCATTCAACCCTGACTACTGTAGAGCGGAGGAAGAGACTGCCTTTGATGAAGAATTTTTATTTCCGAAAGAAAAAGAAACTGATCCAGCCTATGAAGAGGCAATGAAGAAACTAAAAGAAGACATCAAGGCAAATCATGCGAAGACTGAAAAACTGAAAGCCTTAGTCATGGAAAGATCAAAGGCAGAAAAAGAAGCAAGCCTAGAAAAGCAAAATCTCTGGGCCATTGTAGTGAGAGAAAAAGAAGAGAGATGTGCAGCTCAAAATAGGAAAGAAATGGGACACTACCAGAGCAATCTTGGAAAAACTTCAAAAAGGCCCATTTGAAGACTACAAGTTATAGTCTTTGATTGAACGATTGGAAAAATCAAATGACAGCCTAGATAATTTTATGAAGGCTCTGAAAGAGGAAATAAATTATATCATAGTGTTAGTTGATAACATTCTAGAAGACTGGCAGATCTTAGTCTATACAAACAGGAATGGAACAATCAGAATATCTTTAGAATTCTTTAGACAGAGATCATTGTCAGTAGTATGGACCCTATTGAACAAGATAAGAAGAAGTTCAGAAGAAAATGAGCTTCTCAGAGACAGACTCAGAAACTTTTCGAGAGCTGTTAGTCCTCAGATCACATATGATCCTCATGAAGTAAGATTTTACACTAAATTTTTTTATCAGATCATGAAATTAGATGATGAATTATTGAAGGGCTACTCAGTCAAATATATGATTCAAGTTGAGAAGATGCTCAGGTCTAAGGGGTTCAGATCCCGTGCTAAGTTGGATGCTGCACAAAAGATCAGAAACTACTGTCTATCAAAGAAAATTCCTTCGTACATCAGGCAAATGCCAAAGATAGATTCAACTCAGCCATATGATGTAGAAGAAGAGATAGTAGATCCTGTTAAGCATGAAGTATTGTGGCAGCTAGCAAGAGCTGAACAAAGAAAGTTGTATGGAGAATCCACAACAACAGGAACATCAAAAACTGAAGAGGTACCAAGAACACCAGTGCACAAAAGTTCTAATTTAGAAGAAGGTGAAGTTGATACGTCTGAAGACTGAAAACTTAGATAGATCAAGATAGAAAATTTTGTAATATTTGTTCAGTACTAGAGGAACGTATATCTTGTATTTATCTTTCAAAACATGAATCTGGAAAATTGTTAAATATAATACCAGAACTCTTTATTATTTACAATTTTTACATGTCGTATTACTTTCTTAATTGTTAGTTGAGTTATCATCTAGGAATTTGTGTGTTAAATGTTTAACAATAAATAGGGGAGATTGAAAGGCATATGTCAAGGCCTATTTGTAATAATTAGATGACAACTCAACACAATAAGAAAAAGAAGTAAATAATAAGTACATTAACAGGAATCAAGACAAACAAGGTTAACTGGACACAAAGAATCCTAAAAATCAGACGTATTCCACAGAAGTTGTTACTTATCACTGGAAGAAGTTCATTAATGTGTTCAAGCATCGGTGAAAAATAAAGAAGTTGTGTTTCAGAAGATTCATAAGATTTCAGGTGTCTACTACAGAATGATACCAAGAAAAGAAGATATTGAAGACAAAACAAGAAGCAAGACAGAAGATCACAACTATTAATTTTGAAGAGGTGAAGAATGTTTATTTAGTATGACACAAATGAACTAGACAATACATTTGTTTGTCAACTAATTAAATAAATATTTATCACCCAGCTCAAGTGATTTTGAGACAGAAGACAAGAAGACTCAAGTCAAATCAACAAGGATAGTGTAGTGAAGAAACTAAATTAATTCTACTATCAAAAAGTTAATTAATAATTTAATTTATCTACTTAAATTAATTCACCTTGAATTAATTTAATTTATAAATTATTTTATTAATAATTTGTGAAATTAATTTAGTTAAAAGAAGATTTACTTTTACAATTTAAGAAAGTCTTGCTGCATTTATTTTAAATGATTTATCGAATTATTTCGATAAAACTTTTTAAAAGTCTTACCGAATTAACTCGGTAAGACATTTTAAAAAAAGTCTTACCGAGATAAAAACGGCAAGACATTTAAAAGTCTTATCGAGTTATTCCCAGTAAGACCTTTTCAAAAGTCTTACCGAGAAAATACTTGTCTCGACAAGACTTTTCAAAAGTCTTACCGAGATAAAAAAGTCTTGCCCATCAGATTTTAAAAGTCGTACAGGCTTATTTTAAAAGGTCTTTTGATTTTTTAATTAAGTCTTATTCAAAAGTCTTGTTGAACTAAACCTCTATAAATATGAGGATTTTGCTTCATTATTCAAGTGATTGAAAAACATTCAAATTTCAGAAATTTGTATGCATTGTAATATTCACAGATTTCTGTGCAAGTTTGGAATATAATTGATTAAACCCGAACATTTCATGTCGAATTCGTTCTAGATTATTTTATTAGTTATAAACTTTTAATCTGATAATTTTTTTAATACTTTTCAAGTTAAAAATTACTCCCTCTGTCCCATTCAATTGTATACGTTTTTTTTCACTGCCCGACACGCATTTTAAAGTAACTATAAAGTATAGTTCCACAAATTATTTTTAAAATTTTCTTTTTTTTGTATAAAAATTTAACAATCCTATTTTTATACAAAAAAAGAAAATTTTAAAAATAAGTTATGAATCTATGTTTAAAATGCACCTTAAAATGCGTGCCACACCCCCGTCCCCCAATGTATACTACTCAATGGGACGGAGGGAGTATATATTCTACTTGAACAGTATTTCATTAATATTAATATTTCGTGATTAATTAAAATAATATTTTAAATCCGAAATTTCACGACAATTTATAGATATTGTATTCAACCCCCCTTCTACAATATCAAGGACCAACATAGAATTTGTCAAAGAAGGAAACAGACAAATCATAATTTGATTTGGATAGTGAAGAAGGATTCAAATACAATTATATTACCTTATAGAAGCTATCATTATTTGTTTTGTAATTGGATTTGTAATTGTGTCTATATAAACAAAAAATTAGGTTAACAAAATATGAATAATGAATTAAGAAAAAAACTATATCATTCTCATAACCTAACAGCTCTTATGAACATTGATTTTCTTGAGAGAGTTTTGTATTCATTCAAGTAAAGTTAATAAATAGTAGTTCATCTTTTACATACTTGTGTTCTTAGTCGATTGATCTGATACTATTAAATTCAACCCCCTTCTATAATAGTTTATTATCTGGGCAACATATCAAAATAGGATTTAATATTTGGCAAGATAATTATTTTTGGAGATAGTATTTATTAGTTAAATATTTATTAGTGGTGATAATTATAAAAATGAGACAAGTGATATATATAAATGGAATTTGGATTTGGTTTATATTATTTGGGCTAGTATTTGCAATTGGATTAGGCTTATAATTTTATTTTTTGAACATGTCTTTTTTGGTGGCCCAAAAACCATTCTATTTGATATAAATAGGTAGAACACTCTAGAATTCCATTTTAGCTTTATCACTTTCATTTTAGAGTGAGAAAAAGAAATAGTTAGAGAGAGAGTGAGTAAACTTGGCAAAATTACTTCAAGATTCGGTGATAAGATTCAACATGCAATCACGTATGGGAGATCGTGGTGTTACGAGTTTCGCAATGGTGTATAGATTTCAACGATCAAGCAAGTTTCTATTTTGGAAAAGTTTGAGGAAAGCTTAGATTTTTGATTTATTAGCTTCTAAATATAGCAAAGTATTGATTTTTGAGTTTTTATAATTAATAAATTCGTTTTTATTAAAAATGGATTTATTGACTATAGACTTTTTGATTTTAAAGTTAGGGTTTCTATTTTTAGATTGGGAAAAAGTGTTTTAATTGATTAATTGATTTGAGATAATGTTTAAATAAATTGGGTTTGTTGTTTTTGATTTGGGTTGTGTGTTCGAAGGTGATAATTCGGAGTTGGATGGTGAAGTCGACCAAAGCTGTCATGGTCGGCTGTGATGTGGCCGGAGAAGCTTGAAAACAGTTATGGGTTTGTATGTTTTGTGATGAGTGTTGATCAATGAAACCTGGGGTTGAAGTTTGTGTTTGTGTGTGTGTGTGTGTGTTTGTGTATTTGGTACCGGGTGCAGGGCACCACCGCGGTGGCAAGGTCGGCCAGCGGTGGTAGCCTTGGTGTTGCTACAGAGATAAAGGGAAGAGAGTGGAGTAATAAGGGAAGAAGAAAAAGAGAAGGAGAAAAAGAAAAGAAAAGAAAAGAAGAATCGGATACAGGGAACCATCGCGGCGGCAAGGAGAGGGAGGGAGATGAGGTGGTAGTGGGCCCCACCTGGAAAAAGAATTTTTGATTATTTATTTGGTTGTAATTGTTTTGGAGGAATAAAATTGGATTAAAAATAGTAGAATAGTTATTTAATTCCGGAATAAATTGAGATGGACTTGTATATTATTTAGTGATTTAAATTAATACCCAATTTATTTAAATTTTGAAAGCTGGGTATTTAAAATATTTTAGCGGATTAAAAATTTGAAATAGATATTTCGGATAAATTGTATTAGTTAAGGTTTAAAAATAGAAATCGGAACTAGTGGATTAAAGAGGGAATTTTAATTTAAATTTCCTATTTTTAGGTTATTAAATATATATTCTACTTTATTGTAGAACACTAGAGTATAGTGGAGCCCAATTTGATTCAGAGCGAGTCGAAGGGTAAAGTTTGAAATCAATTTTATTAATAGTTGTTGTTTGCCTCCTACTTCAGGTATACTTCCACTTTTGATATGTGGTGTGATTGAATGGAAGCCTGCAATATTATTGCAATCAAATTATATTGCTATTATTTGGTCTATTTATTTATTGTGATCATGAATTAGAATTTTTATATTCTAATTATATTCTTGAGTTAGAGCTTTGTTTCGGAACCCTATCATTGGCTTTTATCTAAAATATTATTTACAAGCAGTATATCTGGTTTCTATATTTTTTTTAGAAACTCAATCTCTTTTAAAAATCGTTGACCTATTTTTAAAATATCAAATATTTAGTTATTCTTTTTACCTCATTTCAAAACTTATTTATTCCCTAATGCTTTAAAGACTCAAAGCGTGGATTTTATATTCCCGGTCTTATAAATTGTACAAATATTTCTCCTTAATTATTTTAAACTCTTGTCACTTGGATATTTTAGAAAACTATTCTTAAATTGTTTTTACAAATGTTTCCAAAGATCTTGTGTGAGATAGTATATCTCCAATTATTTTATTTAAAAAAGATTATTTTGAGAAAATTTTGAGAACCTTCTAAACATATAATTAAGGAGGTGATTTTCTCTTTTTTTTATAGGAATATTGTTTATTTCAAAAGTTATTCTCTTCGAGATTAAAGTGTATGAATTATTTTTGGCTTCCTATATTAGTAAGTTGACTCAAAATGTGAGATCAACCGTATATTTTTGAAAGTGTATTTGAAATGCATAATGAAACACGTGGAATATTTTGAGATATCCAAAAAGTATATTTTGAATGATTATTGAAAATTCTAGTCAAATATTGCCTTCTAACACTTGATATATTGGTAGTTAATTGTATCAGGGCTGCATAGAGCCCAGAGATGAAATATTTTCCTTTGGGTGAAAGAGTCCCTGAAAGCTAGCTAATATTTAGTGGTAACTGTAGTTCTGATCAAGCTGCAGGTTATCACTGGTAGCGGTATCTGGATAGAGGCTGATCTCCCTGTTCAGTATCGTGAGTTGGTGGAAGACAAGTTGAATTTGAAAATGATATATTGAAGTATTGAAATGCTAAAGCATGATTTTGAACAATGACTTCATATTTTGGGATATTATTATTGTTTATATATTTTCATCTCAGTTGTGGTCACTGTTACTATATTTAAATGGTGAGTACTTGGGAAATACTCGTGGTTTTTTCCTCAAAATGAATTGATATCTACTTTGAGATATAAAGTGTATTTGTGAACAGTGATATGATTATGAGATATTTCTTATTGTTAAAATTCCATTTCAGCCAGGTTCAATGTTCTTTTGTACTTGTTGAGGTATTTCTTGTTATTGAAGTTCCCTTTTATTCATAGTTCCCTGCTCTACAAAAGATTTTAATTTCGATATTTATTATTTCGTCGTGACACCCTATTATCTATTGTTAGATATATATTTACTGAGTTTGTTCTCTTACCCACTATATTTACATCCCTACAGAGAAGTGCGAGATTGCTAAGGGCAAGGGGAAGTTTGAGAGCTGCTGGGAACTAGTTATTATTATGGTAGATAATGAAGGGTTTAGGGCATGAAAACGCAGCGGAATTAACGTAAAAAATAATAAAAATCGAAACTCAATCGCAGGATCCATGTATAATGTTGGATGATTATGGTGAAGAAATCTGTACCTTAACAAAGCTTTCCGTATGCTGTTTAATGGAGGTCCAGAAAAGATGAATCACATCAGCCCTCTGTTGTAAAGATCTGCTCTCCAAAGAAGTCCACACGAACGCCCAATCGTCCTACAATCACCGGAGTCGGTACTAGCCGAATTGTTTGCCTCTTTCTCTCTCTTTCTCTAGACTCTCTTGATGTTGAGCAGCTAGGGTTTTTCTCTAAAATGAAATCTGATGATTAAACCCTAATATTATACATCATTATGTATATATAGGGGATAGAGAGATTTTGGGCCTAACCCTAATCCATGTGGTTTCCAAAACCCATTATGACTTTGG
>QRFB01005810.1:0-15765 GCA_008931105.1 Oenanthe javanica
GCCAATTTGCATCAGCAGGTAATTGTGGAGCAGAAGGCATTGGAGCCACGTACAGAGGGGATGGGTTATATTCTTTTTCGTTCACAGATAGGCCAGCCAGCGACGCAGAAGGCACTTCCGCAATCGGATTTAAGTCATGTCTACGAAATTCCTTTGTTCCTTTATCACTTTCAGCATGCGTGCTTTCTCTGTTGAACACCCAACCACTGAGTGAAGGAGGCCCAACTGGATATGCAGTTGAATCCTTTAAGATTTGTTCTGGTTGGCTATATGGCTTGCTGAATCTGAAGTCTGTGGTATCAGAATACTGTTTCGGAGAATCGAGCTGAGCTTGGTTTTGCGGGAGAAGCAAGGATGTAGCGCGGCGCAAAACTTCATCAGAAGAAGTTGTTTGATCATCTCTTTCATGTGATGACATTTGANAGCTCATAATCTTCCCACAGTGCATTACGGTCTAGAAATTTGACCTCGCCTTCTTTATTATCAAGCTGGTTTAGAAGGTTACAAAAGGCACCAAAAAAGTATGTTGTAGCATTCTTAACATTTTCATGAACACTGTACATTTCTGCTTTGTCAAGCACTCCAACAAACCACTCAGCAAAAACAAGCACAGTGGATAACAGAGGGTAAGTGTCCAAGTATCTGTCCTCAAGACATCTCTCTATTAAACGACCCATGAAAATGAATGTGGTAGTCCATGCTAATTTGCAGAAAGCAGACTGCTCTGTCTCATTTTTGTCTAATAATGTTTCCACTTTCATGCTTTCAGGAAGATTATGGATAATTATGATAAGAATAGAAACAAGTTGAATGGCTCGATAAGGGCCACTTCTGGCTGCATCCATACGGCCATATGACTCTAACGAGGCTTTTAATTCTGTTTCTTTTAGAGCCAGTAAATCTTCAAACTTTCTTAAGGTTGAAGCAAAAGCACAATGGAAGTCCTCCGAACTGCAGCAGATATAACAAATTTGCTGCTTATTATGTCAAAAATCATAGAACAACTTGGTATAAAACTCACTCTGGTATTATAATCAAATATGTAACTGGCAAAAATGAGATGCATGAAAGGCAGCTTTAGCTGATACTTTCAAATATATATTTATTCTTAAATTTACCTATTTTTGTAATGGTTGTAATTTCATGCAAAAAGGTGAAGACATGTTGCTCTGTGTATGCCTGATTTTGTATGATAATAGGATAAATTTAAGATGCTGTCAGGGAACGGTTGATTAAGGAAGAAGCTATTAGTTTATAGTTCAAAATAAACTAGTGAAAATTAGAGGCAAAGAAATTATAACCTAAAGACAATGGTGGTATTTTTCGTTCAGTTATTATATAAATAAAGTTGACTCGCTCATAAAATGACTCTAAATCGCCATCCTCATTACTAGAATAAATACTTATGCCTCTTCGTCACTCACCTCTTTTTGAGCCTACGATCTAAGAAAAATGGCATACTCGAACCGAGTGTTGCTTACACGAACTGACAATAAGCTAGCCAAAAAAGAGATTGATCACATAAAGTCAATCACATTTACATACTGGGGGACCAACAAGAATGGTATTGCAATGCTCGGTCCTAGATCCTCAACAAATCATCACCTAAGTAGTATGAAATAAAGTTCCATATCTGATTAATCTAAAGTCTAGGTCGTGTCACCAACTTGAGCAACATATGTAAACCAAGATGTATCAGAACGTGTTTATGTCTGATATGCCTCAGCATTAACTCATCTATCTCCCGGTAACTATTTGTGATGCATTGAATAACACGCCAAGAAGTAAAGCAGCAACTCCAAAGTAATCTGAAGTGTACCTTGTACCAATGCCTATTAACTCATTTCAGTTTTCCGCTCGCGGGAAAAGGATTTAGGGACGAAGGCCTTTGTTGGCTTGATTATGAGTGAAAGGTGATTGGAGTGGGGTGCAATCTAATGTTTTATATATTTACTAAGAAGTTGGTTAGATAAATATCCAAGATCGTTAAAGACACTGATAAGAGGTATCAGATATTATATACTGAATTAATTACCTTGATTTCACAAAAAAGAAACTTGTCATCCTGACAAAGAGAGGCCATAGATCAGTTATCCCAGATGAAGCATGTTCAAGGATGTCCAACTTCTTGTTTGAGGAACCACTACATTCTTGTGACTTAGTCCTGAGAAAACATCTCTCTGATGGTTTTAAAAGATCATATTGTATCTCACTAGAAAGTGAGTGCACAGGAGAAGACTTGTTCTGCAATATACCAACAACAATAAAAAAATGACGAAAGAAAAAACCTTAAAGCAAAGTCTGTTCTAGAAACATAATTATTGCCATTATAGTAATTTTTCAAAGAGATAATTTGTACCTTTTCAAAGAGCAACATTAAATTGTCCCATGCATCTGGAAAAGGCTCTTTGATAGCAAGACTTCTAACACAGTGATACAAGGCAAGAAAATCATCGGCAATGTATGTTGCCAATAATGCCAACTGCATATTAACTTGGATATTTACATAACTACTTNTGAAGTTCTATTCCTTCGCTGTCATTTATGATCATGTCCTCATAACCAGAGCGAGCTTTGCGATATAATTCTTGAACATCCATCCGCAATAAACCTTTAGAATGGATCAAATTCCACAATTTCTTTTCTGCATCAACAACCTAGAAGCAGGGTATGCAACCATAAGAAACTACAAAGGGCACCATGTATAAATTAAAAGTGTAACAACATAGACACATAGCAGTAATAAAGAAATAAAACCTTAAAGCATTACCTCCAAATAGTTATTTTCTTTTTCTCTATCATCTTCATCCACTGCAAGTGTATTAGCATACATAATTACTGTGATTAAGGTCCTTAATCTAAGGTCTTCAGGTAAACTGAATCATCCAATATGTGGTGTCGCTCTGCCTGGTGTATTAGCTTTCTGGCAAGTAAATTGTCAGTAATTAGGTTCAGATAAGTGTACGGTTCTAAAAAATGCAAGCGTATCTACAAAATCTAGAACTTTATTTGATATCATAGAATCACAATATCACACATAACAAATTAGTACAGTGATACACTTTCAATATACAAATTTCACAATTCGACCGATACTATAGTCTGATGATTCACTCTGCGTCTTTGCAACATGATTTAAGTGCCCCTCCAAATAAACCACAGTTGTAGTCCTTAAAAGTTAAGACATAACGCACACTCTATTTCACAATACTGTATAAGCTCGAAATCGATTTGATTAATACTCAGATAAAGTTGCAAAAATTGTATTTCAAGATAATGATGATTAAACTCCAAGTGAGGCATCAAACTTTAAGACAATTCTTAATTCTTGCAACAGAAAAAGGCAAAATCATAATCCACACAAACACACACACACACAAAAAAAATACTATTTCACACAATTTAGAATCAAACTAGGAAACAGAAACTAACATAAGTACAGAATTACCACAATCAAGTTTCTAAGCATAAAATTCCAGGCAATCAATTCATCATCAAACAAATTCAACAAAAGATTACAGCTTTATAATTCATGAGATATTAACTCATAATCTAACACTAAAAATTTAAAATAAGCAGCATATATATTAACTCATGAGATAAAAATTTGAAACCCGTATGAAAAGATCAATAAAAAGAAGGACCCATTAAATTATTATGATCAAAAACAGAGAATATTGAATAAGATGAAGCAAAGTACCTGGATAATCCACACACTTTCTTGAAATTTATATGAGAAAAGTTAGTTAAAGTAAAGACTTATCAGGGGTGTTTAGAAAAAAGCATGGAGAAATACAAGACTAACTTTTAGAAAAGTGGAGAGAGAGCGGGGAAAAGAGATGATACAAGTGAATACAATACAAGAAGTATAGTTTATAACAGTTGTGAAACAAACAAAACAAAGGGTGGCTTGTCCGCGGGTAATCAGCATATTACAATACTAAATCTCCAAAACGGCACAATTCAATGGAATCAAACTCCAAAACGCTACATCGCTACATGGAGTTGAGTTTTATTGAAAATCCAAGATCGTGTCGCGTTTGAATTTTTTTATTATTTTTTTGGTTAAAACGTGACTTAAAGTTGTGTTTTGCCGGCTAAAACGCTACTTTAAGTTGAGTTTTAGGACAAAACGCTACTTTAAGTTGAGTTTTGCACATTTTTTTTAATATTTCTAAAACCCAAATTGGGAATTATTGAACCTTAAAATAATAAAAATTGATGAATTAACGTTCACACTTAAATTAGGGTTTAGGCTCTAGGGTTTAGAAACCCTAATCGCTATGTCTTTTATTTATATTTTTAATATTTTCTTGAGTTTTATTGAACCCTAAAATATTAAAAATCGTTGAATTATGGTACATGCTTAATTTTAAAACATATTAATTAAAAAATATGCATTTGAAATCTCAAAATTAGAACTCAAAATAAATGAAGAGCAAAACTCTGCATTATCTTGGGTTTTGGAGTGACATATATGGTCATATTACTCATAAATGATATTTTGGACATTATTTTATAAAATTGTGTCATTTTGGGTCATTTCTTCTTGTCCGCCTCAATTACATGTGCTAAAAAGACTACTTCACCCTTTTGTTTTATGAAATTTAATAAAAATATGATTGGATAATTTATAAAATTATGTATTTAATAATCGAGCTTTTAGTTTTTGTGTGATATCCCTTGTAATCCAAGCTACTGTCAAAGTTCAGATTTGTTCAGACTTCATGCGTAAAAGAAAGGTCAAAGACTCAAACCTATACATACACTGATACACATACACATGCATGCTGTATTTAGTGTAGAGACTCTTTTGTTATGTTAATTTTATAATGATTTATGAAATTTGAAATTTTGTCAAACTAATTTATAACGCATTATCTAGTACTGTATAAAATTAAGTGTTTCACGTTTATATTTTCTTAATTGCTTCGTCCATGTAAGTAAATTCTATAAATATTAAATAAAAATGTAATTAAACAATAAAAAATAGTACTCGTAATATAATTTGTGGTAATTGTAAGAGTTTAACATAAATCAGTATGTAAAATAAGAGGCGGAAACAACATGAATACCACCTTAATTAAACATGTACAGTTGGAGTGTTTCAACCTAAGAAATTAAACTACAAGAGAAAGTTGTTGTATGTGCTTCTGGTCAATGGAGCTGTTGGTCTGGTGCTGTGCATTTCTTCATGCACTGTCATGATGTTAGGTAGTTTAATTATGGGAAATGACTGTAACAATTAGTAATTTAATCTGAAACTTAATTTTTTGTTAAAATCTTATTTAATCTTTTTGTGTAATTAGTTGAATATTTCAATATTGAAGTACTAGCGATTAACACGCACAAAAAAAGAGATTGAAGTACTAGTACTATTTTCTGTCGACAAAAAGAGTACAGCACTACCGTAGACTATTTGTATTCTTGTTATAAAATTAGTTATTTGAACACTTGGACAAAACACTAAAAGAAATGGAGCATTTTTCAAAATAGTTAAGTCGTGACTCGTGAGTGTGGGCCACCGGTCACATAGGGTCCAGGTGGTGGTGGATAAGTTGATAATGTGTCCTATTGATGAATAAATATGCTAATCCATAAAAATTGAGATTATTCGTCGAAAAAGATCAAATAAGGCTGAATATCACCGTAGTGTGGTGATTTATGAGTAAATGAGACTAAGATTGCTAGGGTTTTTAGATGTTCTCCTTGAGTTCCCCAACTTCCAACCCCTAGCAATATGTCTACGTACTCCTATTTATAGACAAAATAGGGGATCAAACTCACGTACTTCTTACTTAAGTAGAAGCCCGTTAGGACAATACCACCTTATCCACCTCCTTATTCAACCTTGATTCGATAATCGAAACCTAGTTGGAAGATGTCTCTACATTGAGGCTTATTTGGATAGTCCAAAACGCAGTATAAGGCCAAAGGATTTTATGAATCCGACATTGACCCGGAAACTATGGGCTTTAGTCGGTCCACTACAGCTATTTCTCTGATACCTTGACTAGAGGATAACACTAGATCCACCTCGAATGTTGGATGTGTCCTAAGTCCTCAGACGAGGACAACCTGCCTGAGTACAAGGAAATGATCTTCAAATCTGATGTCAGCTATATCCTAAAACTTCCCGCCGAGGATAACTCTTGAAGTATAGAGCAATGGTTTTCAATAATTAACCCCAGAGGGCTTTCAATAATAATTAACCCTAGAGGCCCTTCAACAATAACTAACTCCGGAGGGCCTTCAATAATAGTAACTGAGTTAAGAACAAATAACTAGGATGTCGCCTCCAGTCACCAACATAAAAGTCACCGACCTCCGATAACATAAGACACACCGGTCTCCGGCTACATAGGAGTCACCAGCCTCCGCCAACATAGGCGTCACCGACCTTCCCCAACATATGAGTCACCAGCCTTCAGTCACATAAGAGTCACCACCCTTCGCCAACATAAGTATCACCGGCCTCCGCCAACATAGACGTTACCGGCCTCCGCCAACATAGGAGTCACCGGCTTTCAGCCACATAGGAGTCAATGGCCTCCGCCAACATAAGTGTCAACGACCTCCGCCAACATAGGACTCACCGGCCTCTGGCCACATAGGCGTCACCGGCCTTCGCCAACATAGGAGTCACCAGCCTTCGGTCACATATGAGTCACCACCCTCCGCCAACATAAGTGTCACCGGCCTCCGCCAACATAGACTTCACCGGCCTCCGCCAACATAGGAGTCACCGGCTTCCAGCCACATAGGAGTCAATGGCCTCCGCCAACATAAGTGTCAACGACTTCCGCCAACATAGGACTCACCGGCCTCTGGCCACATAGACGTCACTGGCCTCCGCTAACATAGGCGTCACCGTCCTCCGGCCATATAAGAGTCACCGGGCTCTGATCAACATAGGAGTTACCGGCCTTCGTCAACTTAGACGTCACTGGCCTCCGGCCAAAATAGGAGTCACTAGCATGCGCCCAACATATGGCGCGCCGTCCTTTGGCACACCCAGGGCCGCCCTCCCCAGGCTGGGCCAACATAGGCGTCACCGGCCTCTGACCAAAATAGGAGTCACCGGCTTTCGGCCAACATAGGGGGTGCCGTCCTTTGGCACATTACTCCTTAAAATGCAAACTACTCTTTATCCTTCGATGAATCTTCTAACAATTATTACACAAGTGTCCTATACGAAAATATATTTTCAAGCGTGATACATATCAATAGAAAGTACTCATCTCTAGTCGAGAGCGATTCCTAATGATTAAGGCGAATTATCTTCCTCAGGGTGAACCCTTATGCTCAGGGCAGGATGAACCCTCATGCTCAGAGCAAGGCCGTGTTCCTAGGCCAAGTATGTGCACGACATGTCCCATATACATTTTGATGATAGTGATTGAAAGTATAGTTTATTCTCTAGTTACACCAGTCATTCTTCCCGTGACTATCATTCGTGCTCTGTTCGAACAATGCTCCATCTATCTAGAACCGTTGAATTATATTTTTAGCTAATCAGAAGTTGGTATATGATTATACTTTTTACGAACAAAGATGTATATCACGATTTTAATTCCGCAAAATATTTATAAATTATATAATTGTTAGAATAATATAAGATCCTGGTAAGTCAGTCTCCTAACACCTTGAGGTTTTAGGAAAACTGGTAACTTGACATGGTATCAGAGCTCCAGTGAGCGGGGGTCACAGGTTCGACTCCCTGCCACCCTCAATATTCTCATAATTAAATATGGACACGAAAGGCTTGTTATTGCCCCAAAGATGGGCGCCCCGTGATCCGACCCATAAATGGGCTTTCGAGTGAGGGGGAATGTTAGAATATAATATGATCCTGCTAAACCCACTTTCTAACACCTTGAGGTTTTAGGAGAACTGCTAACTTAACATGGTATCAGAGCTCCAGTCGGCAGGGGTCTCAGGTTCGACTCCCTGCCACCCCCAATATTCTCATAATTTATTATGGACACGAAAGACTTGTTATTGCCTCAAAGATGGGCGCCCGTGATCCACTCTCGACCCATAAATGGGCTTTCGAGTGAGGGGGAATGTTAGAATAATATAAGATCCTGGTAAGTCAGTCTCCTAACACCTTGAGATTTTAGGAGAACTGGTAATTTCGAAATTAAGAATCAATCCAAATTTTTTTTTTTGAATAATTAGGTTTATAATCTTACAAAATGAGTATATGTTCTAATAAATTTTCGAATTGAGTGAGAGTCGAACACAAAACCGGATACGACAGAGTTAAACTATCCAATCGTGTTCATCAATCCTAACATTTAGTTTTTGCGCTGAACTTCAATATTATGTAATACGTGTCAAGCAACTTGATTCTGCTTAACTAGCAAAAAAAAAAAACTTGATTCTGCTTGACTCAAACTTATAATTTATATCGTCATGTAAATAAACTAATAGTGCTAGATAACAGAATCTAAAACCGAATGTCATTTTAAAATTTTATCATTATTCAGTTTTATAATTATTTTAGTATTGAATTTGTTTAGATAAAAAGTAAATAGTTAATATTATTTGTAATTAAAATTTTATAATCCCTACCTCTTGAAAGAAATCTTTTTATTATTTACACATGCAAACATAATACTGTACTAAACAAGCTTATAACTCGTGCGAAACGCGGGATAAAAGACTAATATTTAGGCAAATTTATTTTTTATATTATATTTTATTGATATTTCCTATAAAATTTTATAACGTTGAGAATTTATGTTACTATAATATAATATTATCCGTGAGGAAGTGTATATTAATATTCATAAATTTTAATAATATATTAAATAAAAATTATAGGATAAGTAAGATTCTTAAAATAGAAAATATAGAATATAATTTAAATATAATATAATATTATCCGTGAGGAGTTGTATAAAAGTAGGAATATTAGGGTTTAGAGTTGTATGCATGATATATATATTTTTTAAATTAAATTTTATTAAAATTGAATGATTAAGATCGTTTTTATGGTTTATTTAAAATTGGACGGTTATGATTTTTTTTATGGTTCACCTTGGACCAAATTTTTTAATCTTTTAATTATAATAATATAGTATAGATATCTTCAATTTATCATGGAATAAAAAATGTTTGCGCGGAATATATGTGCATTAGAAGATGTAGACCGTAGAGTATAGTATATCTAATTGGTGTTTTTTTTTTGTTGAGAAAATATCTAATTGGTGGTTGGTTCGAGTTTGGAAATTAACAGGGACACGTCTCAAAAAAAGTGTTCTAAGAGACGGAAATTGGAGTTAGAGGATAAATATACAATTAATCGGGTAATCAGATTGATTAATCGGAACATTAATTGGAAATAATTTAATATAATAAATAATAATATATAATTATATTTAAACATTTTCAAATTATTACAAAATTATAATGAAAAAAATATTATATATCNATATATATATATATATATATTTAGATGTTAACATTTACGAAAAAACCACTTATCATTAATATTTTAAGTGATTTATACTTAATAATCATTATTTAATAATTAATCTTAATAGTTATTACGTAATATATCATATAATTATTAGCAGTTTGAGAGAGTTTAAAATTTATGCAGTATTTAGGGTCATACAACCCATATTTATTGTAAATTTATAATAAAAATATATTAGTTATTAATTTTTTTTAATTTTAATTTTTTTTAAATAAAATAATTTTTACCGATTTTAACCGTTTCAATCGATTTTTGATCGTTTCAACCGATTTTTTCCATCTCAGCCGGTTTTTGACTGATTTAAAAAAAACGTCTTTTAACCCGATTTCGATTAATCGAGACGAGGCTTGACCATCTTACCGATTAATCGGTAAGACGGCCGTCTTTTAGAACACTGCTCATAGGGAGGGCCCAAGAAGCTCATTGGCAGCGGTTTAACATATGTGACGAGGACATCTCATAAATTCATACCGTAATTCTTTAGCATTATTGGTCCTTTGGATTGAACCACAGTCAAACTCATAATCGGCTTGTTTTACGAATTCTTCACTTTATATTTGATTTTTTGAACAAGAGTACGAGATTCGTAATATTTGAAAAAAATTAACATTATATATGAAGTTAATAAAAGTTGATCGATCAGAAGCACATAAATAATGGGTAAGGTTTTGTCACGTTAATTTTTTTTTGCTAATTTAATTATATCATATAAAAAAACCATAACAAGGATGACCTCTAGTAAGACCACCTTACTCTCAATGGGAGTGAAAGTCATAAGTGAGAAGCCTCCCAAACAAAGTTAAACTGTTGCACAGCAACAGTCAACACAACATCATTCAAGTTGCACAAATTACACTTCAAGGTGTACTATGCCAACAACATAACAATGTATCAAATCTTGGGTCATCAGTAGCTTCTAAAGTAGCTTCTAAAGTAACAAGGCCCTCTATATCAGCATGCTCCGTTCTGTATCTGCCCTGGTTATCAAGGATGTCTGTTTCACTCTGCACAACAGGTTGCCTTCCAAGATGATGCTTCATCGCATCCTCCCAAGTTGCATCTTCTTTCCCTTTAACTGAGTTTTCCTGGCCCAAGCCCTTCTTTTTGAGTTGGTGGCCTTTTGAATTTTGGATCCAAGATGTACCTGTCTTAAAATTGAGACCACAACATGAAGTATCAAAAGTAGGACAAGGGAAATGTACACTTTGACATTCCTCTTCATTATCAATTTGCATCGAGGAAGAATCAGTAGAGGTGAATATAGAGGGCTCATATCTATAGTTACTAGAATATGTTGAATCGGCATTGGGAGCAATGAGCCTACAGGCTGGCCAAGTGCAAGAGCATTGATCATGAGTAATGATTGGAAACAGACATTTGCGACAGAACTTGGTATCTTGATACTGGACTCTAGCCCACATAATAGATTCCAACAGCTTAACCCAAACATATGAAGGCCTAGGACTGTCATATGCAATGTCAATCAGAATAAGGGCTTGAGCTTGAGGTTCATGGTTACTACCAGCATGGAAGGTAACCGCATACATAGCTATAGGAGAGCCCAAAACCCTACTTAGATAACAAAGCCCCTGGTTCGACCAATATAAGAATGGAACATTAAAGAATGTAACCCGAGTGAGGACCAAAACAGGGGAGACAATCATAGGTCTATCTTCTGACCATAGTTTAAGATCAAACAAGTGACCATCAATATCAAGGGGACTGAACTTAATAGCTATAGATAGAACACTCTCATTCTTGAACTTAAAAACTAAGTAACCCGTAGGATGTTTAAACTCGACTTAAAAAGTTAATAAATTAAATTATTCATTCCAAATCTAATTCAAGAAAACTCGTGTTGACTTTTTTTTTTGAAGAAAGAAATTCCATTACTCGGATAAAACATCATACATCAACGACTCCAACACTATTTGCGGAGGAGACATAAAATCAACAAAGCAATTTAGCTCACAAGGAAAACGTGCTACTAGATGAGCCATCCTGTTAGCTCACCTTCTAACATGTTTTAAACTTATATTATCCCTGGATGCAAGCTTCAATCTGCATGAATCTAAAAGATGACCAACCTCAAGCTGTTATGGAGTCCCATTGTTAATAGCTTGCACCGCCGAATGTGAATCAGATTCAATACACACCTTGATATTTAGCCTGCACATAATCCACGATAAGGCTTCAGCAATTCCTATTGTCTCTGCTTCGAACATTNCGCTTCGAACACTGACACCTCCTTGCCGAATCTCATCACTTGTCCTCCCATAAAAATACCTCTATAATCCCTGAGAACCATGCTAATAGAAAATGAAGAGGAACCTGATTTAACTGAGGCATCAACATTCAATTTTAAACAACCAATCTCCATAGCTATCCACCTTGCACCAACCTCCTGCTGATGAGACACGTGATCAACTTTTGGTTTAGCCTTGTTGTTCGAGGCCTCTTTCCAATCTGTTAATTGCTTCAAGCTCCAATCCATGACAAACTGAGCGAGACCATTCGATCTTCCCACACTTTCTTATTTCTGAAGAACCAAATGCCCCATAGAATCATAGCAATCAAAGCCAATTTATCGTAATTCTCAAAGTTAAGCATTTCCAGCAACCAAACTGAAGCATCGTTTACCTCCCACATATTAAACTACAAACCCACATGCTGCCAGCAAAGTGAGGCAAAAGCACAGTCAAAAAACATGTGTAGTAGATGTTCCACATCCGTGACACACATAGGACAAATAATAGGGACACTAGTACTTCTTTTTTGAAGAACAATACGAACTGGAACATTGTTTCTACAAAAACGCCATATGAAGAATTTTACTTTTGGTGGGATCTTTAACTTCCACAACCTTTTCCAACCACCAGACTGGGAATCATGGGACAGTTGAAAATTATTTTCCTGCCAAAAATGATAACCTGATCTCACTGTGTAGTGACCCTCCCTCGTATGAATCCATGCAATCCTATCTTTGACGTTTTTTAGTCTCTAGTATTGCCTTAGCATCCACAGTATCAAAAGTGCCAGTAATCTTTACCTCGTCCCATTCTAGCAAATTTGGCTTTAAAAAGTGATAAACTTTAATGTTTGTGCTCATCTCGTACCCTCTACTCTCCACTATGAAATTGGATTTTCCTTTCAACCATGGATCAGTATACACACTAATATCCTTACCATCACCCAAGACCCATCTGAAACCCTTTTTAAGTTCTTCTTTAGCTTCCCAAATGCCCGACCAAATAAAACTATCTCCTCTTGATCTAATGGTTGTTAGCAGGTTGCCACTCGGATAGTACCTCTCTTTGTAAACTTTTGCAACAAGAATATTAGGCTTGGTCATAAAGTTTCAAATATGTTTCCCTAACATAGCAAGGTTGAAACCATAGAGATTTCGAAAACCCAAACCTCCTTTTATCTTTGACATGCTCATTTTATCCCATGAAAGCCATTTATCCTCCTAGAATTAGCTGCATTAGTGCTCCACCAAAACCCGTTTAACATCCGCTAAATTTCTTGACAGAGTTTTTTTGACATTAAAAAACAAGACAGGGTATATGAAGGGATGGTTTGCGCAGCACTTTTTATTAACACGGCCTTACCAGCACGAGAAAGCAACTCGTGTTCACTTCACTTGATACGACTTAAAAATTTTCAAATGCATAACATAAATGGATAAAACTGAATGATTTAGCAATTTGATATTTATGCTCACTTAAAAGATTTTTAAGTGATACCTTGTTTACAATAATGAAAAAGATTTAATTTTTTGTATACAATTAAAGTGAACACTTTTATATTTGATCCGAAGATCGAAACCAAAGTGCGGTTAGACTAAACTTTAATTTTGGCTGATTTTCAAAAATTAATGGAAAATTCGGTTTTTAAGTCTAGTTAAAGATTAATAAAAAAAATTATTTTGAGTCCGGTTAACCTTCAACTTTCAATGATTTACCAATTTAGTCCCGATTATTTAGAAATTTTAGTTCTGTAAATATGTCATTGACTCATTGGTAGCATCATTAAAAATATAATAAGACCTGTGACTATCTTATTTGTAGAGTGAATAATGCAATATTTGAATTTTAAAAATGTAATGAGACATGCGACTATCTTATTTGCAGAGTGAATAATGCAATATTTGAATTTTTATGGCACAATCGAACATTAAAAGTATATTATCAAGGCAATGCAGTTGGATTTGGATTTGGTCAACCGATTAACTAGATTACATCAGTATACGAAAATGCAGCCAGTGATCCAACTAAACATAACCAAAAATAAAACAAGAGTAATAAACGGTAGAGCTTTGAAGTAACTAATAGACTATGATTGTGAATTTTCAGCCTAATTAACCTCACCACCACTCAAAATTTCACCTGTATACTCATATATACTTTCTCACCCCGCGTGCATGAAGGACTAGAGATTAGGGAAACCACACATACACACACACTAAAACCTTCATAATTAACCATCTACATATATTACAGATGAATTTTCTTTAGTAGTCTGTTTTTCGTTTATTGCTCCAAAATTTCTGAGTCTCTCCCAAAAATGAGCTATCGTCTTGCTATGATCGCCACATTTCTTTTGGTGGCCTTGACATCTTCAATAATGACTGAATCACAAGGAACCGAAACAATGTTGGACCCTGCTAGCACCCGAAGATTTCTTGGAAGAGGTGGTTATATAAGTTATGACGCTCTTAAGGCGAACAAAGTACCGTGCAACCAACGTGGAAACTCTTATTATAACTGTAGATCCTCCGGAAGGGCTAATCCGTATCAGCGTAGTTGCACTGCTGCAACACGATGCGCACGCCATTGATGAGGTATTGAGGTACAAATGAAGAAGAAGATCGATCAATGGAATGTACGTACGTAGAAACAACAAAAGATGCACCAAGCAGGTTACATGCAACGTTAATTAAATTAATTGATCCACGAATAAGCAAGTTGTTTTTAATGTTTGCAGTTCAATACAAAATTGTAATTTGTTTAGGAATTGGAGTAACAATATGAATAGTTATTTTCTGCTGCTAATTGTTTTGACATTAGGACTGTACTCGGGATCCAAAATTGATTTTCCATTTACTTTAGAAAGAGTTGCTTTTGTTAATTAGTCTTTTGTTCAAAAATAAAGCTCGTGTGTTCCCTTTTTTTTCTTTCATATCGGTAAATGTGAGTGCATCAACTAGGATGAAAATCCTCTGTTTCAAAAACCGCATGTGTAATGTGTCACTTGTGTTTGTCAAATCATGCACATCTATTAGTAAGAACAAGGACAAGGGATGACCACAGAGGATAACCACTCAAAGATTTTTAAGTTAAATTTTACTATGATCTATTGGGAGGGTTTAACTATTATATCCTACAATAATTTTAACATAAACCCCATGTGAACATAAAAAAATATGCAGTGGTAAGAAAAACAAAGTTAAAAGATGGTAGTGCAGTGCTTTAAAATATTCAGCATTATCTCTAGCTATCTAGAGATTTGAATGTACATATCAAACAAACTATCAACTTTGATATATGTGTACTATAAATTACTAGAGATCACAATAAAGTCTTAGCATAAGAACGGGCCAAACTAATTACATGGGCAGGGGGTGTAATTACTAGAGATGTTTAGATCAACTCAAAATATATTACTAGACCATAGATCACAACAAAATACTAGCTCGATAGAAACATAATAAACGAACAATATATACATTCATGTGTGCGTGTGTGATATCTCTCAAGATTAATTAAGCTGTGATTAAAAGATATAGCAGTGATCTATATATGCTTCTTACGTCCCTCAGTCGTGTTAGAAAAGGGAACTAAGTGCATATTCGATAATTTTGATAACGAATACGAATATTATTCTTTAGATAGAAACAAAATATATTATTCTAAGATAAAAAAATAAAATATTCTCTTACATAATAAACAAAAATAATCATAAACATACTTAACGAACAATTCAAGTCACAAATCCAGGCTCGGAGATCAATATCCCCAGTGTTTCTTCACGAGTACATGCCTTTGACGAGGGAAAGGAATGTATTTGCTACCAGGTTTCATTGTTTTGGATTGCATACCTTTGACAGAAACCAATGTAGCTGGTACTATCACAGGCAAAGATGGAATGGTACAAAATTCGTTTGTTACCAGTTTGTAAACGTAATCACTTGTTTCATCTTTAGGATAAAATAAGCATTCCTCCTCATCGACTTGATATAGGAGTGGAACATCCCACATGAACGGATTCTGTTTCAG
>QRFB01005810.1:16064-39408 GCA_008931105.1 Oenanthe javanica
ATATATATATATATATATATATATATATTATATATAGTCTTACTCCAATAACCACATACAAAATTGTAATATTATATATATAATTCATTCTACCAACTTGTTTCCTCTCATCTTATCCCTCCTCCCGCACAACTATTAGTTTCTCCCTCTTCATGTTTTAAAGAGCTACAAACATGTACATACAATTCAAATTTATGTTTTTACTGTAACTATTAATCCAATCACCCAATTTGAATATATTTAATATAATTTTAAAATTTAGTCATTTTTCATTTATATTAATGATACGTCTTCAGATCTACACGACAATCACCCATTCGTATTACTGGAATCACCTGTTTATATTACAAAATCACCATTTTATACTAAAAAAATCACTGCATACAGTACAGTTCTTTTTTTCATATCTTTCATCTTCATCTCTCTCTATTTCATATGCACCCACTGTTACCTGCAACAACAATCAATTCCGATAAAAATCACCAACTCTAATCATTATTTCTCACCATTAAAATTTGAAAGACAAAATATAAATAATTCATTCAACAATATATTTAATTCACACCACCCCCCACCATAGCTAGGTTCATATCATCACCATTACTACAAAGCAATATTATCACCAATCGGAAGATCGTATAACTAAGAGGAAGTTGTTAGAAAAGCAAGCCGCCGATGAGGAATCAATTTTGGTGACAAGTGAAGAGATTTACTAATTATAAGGGGGTGATATATACATACATGTATGTATATATGCAGGGGAGTAAAAGTTAGATGGAGGAAAAAGAAAACCAGATAGACAAAAAGACGAAGAATAAGAAAGAAATGGAATAAGATTGAGATAAGACTGTGCGGGGGAGATTTAATCAAAATTTAATAAATTAATAAATATGATTAGTTTCTAGTTTCTAGGTTAAAAGTAGTTTCTATTTGATCAAAAACTTATATATATATATTCTGCTAATTGTTTTGACATTAGGAATGTACTCAGGATTAGAGCTGTAAACGAGTCGAGTCGAGTTTTTCTTTAACGAGTTCGATCTCGAGTTTTTCTAACCGAGTTGAGCTCGAGCTCGATTATTAAACGAGGTTTTTTTTTGCACCGAACTCGGATTCGTTAATGACCCGAGTCGAGTCGAGTCGGTAACGAGCCTACCGAGTCGATCCCGAGTCCGAGTCGAGTCGGGTTTTTTGATATTTTTTTATTTTATTTTTTATTTTTTAATTTTTTTGGGCTTATTTTTTTAAATAAAAACTAAAATTAAAACACTAAAAACTAAAAATTAAAATTAAAACACTAAAAACTAAAATTAAAACACTAAAAACTAAAATTAAAACACTAAAAATTAAAAATTAAAAACTAAAACAATAAAAAATATATATATATTTATATATTTTTTATCGAGTACCGAGTTTCTACCGAGTCGAGTCGAGTCGAACAACCAAAAAACTCGACTCGACTCGTTAAGCTTAACGAGCTTTTTTTTCTTGCCGAACTCGAGCTCGTTAACGAACCGAGTCGAGTCGAGTCGNGAGGTTTTTTTTTGCACCGAACTCGGATTCGTTAATGGCCCGAGTCGAGTCGAGTCGGTAACGAGCCTACCGAGTCGATCCCGAGTCCGAGTCGAGTCGGGTTTTTTGATATTTTTTTATTTTATTTTTTATTTTTTAATTTTTTTGGGCTTATTTTTTTAAATAAAAACTAAAATTAAAACACTAAAAACTAAAAATTAAAATTAAAACACTAAAAACTAAAATTAAAACACTAAAAACTAAAATTAAAACACTAAAAAATAAAAACTAAAAACTAAAACAATAAAAAAAAATATATATTTTTATATTTTTTATCGAGTACCGAGTTTCTACCGAGTCGAGTCGAGTCGAGTCGAGTACCGAGTCGAGTCGAGTCGAACAACCAAAAAACTCGACTCGACTCGTTAAGCTTAACGAGCTTTTTTTTCTTGCCGAACTCGAGCTCGTTAACGAACCGAGTCGAGTCGAGTCGGGTTTTTACCGAGTCGAGTCGAGTCGAGTTCGAGTCTGCTCGGTTCGTTTAACAGCTCTACTCGGGATCCAAAATTGATTTTCCAATTACTTTAGAAAGAGTTGCTTTTGTTAATTAGTCTTTTGTTCAAAAATAAAGCTCGTGTGTTCCTCTCTTTTTTCATGATATCGGTAAATGTTAGTGCATCAACTAGGATCGAACCCCTCTGTTTCAAAAACCGCATGTGAAATGTGTCACTTGTGTTTGCCAAATCATGTACATTTATTAGTAAGAACAGAACCTGGGATGAGACAGACAGAAGATAACCTCTTAAAGCTTAAGCTATTCAATCACACTCAAATTAATATGATTAAATTAATTTTTAGATTTTCTTTTCTTTTAATGGAATTCAATATCATTAATGTTTTAACTTCTGCTACCAAACATGATAACAATTCAGTTGTTTCAGACTTCAAGTTAAAATGACGACCAGGATACAAGATAGAGATTTTAGCAAAACTATGAGCCACTATATATGGGGGGTGTTTGGGGGAACTTTTTTCCAGAATAAATCAACTTATTTTAAGACAAAGTTAGAGATTCCTAACTTTTTTCTGAAAAAAGTTGANTAAGATCGTGATTTTAGCAAAACTATGAGCCACTATATATGGTTAGCTGGCCTCTTAACAAAACAAACAAAAATGTTTTTAAACTCAGCAAGCAACGCTTTGCAATCTTGAACGATTAGACCAAACACAGAAATCATTGAAATAGAGCTACGAATTGCCTACATCACAACCAAACAATCAGTCTTGAGTGTGAACTGCTGTCACAAACAACTAAGAGTCTCCCGAACGCCTATTGCCTCAGCGAGCATTGGCTCTACTTTGCCTGGCGAGAGTATCTCCAATGGAGGTGTCAAAAAGAGTGTCAGCCATATGACATGATGTGGTTAACATTCTTGTTGACACTCTATTAGAGCGAGAGGGATGCCAATCAAAGTTGTCAACTTTTGGCACACTCTCGAAATAGTAAAAATGTGTTACATCATATTAAAGTTATAAACATTCATATATAATATTAATTATACATATATCAAAAATTGACAATTTTGAGTGCCAATCATTGGAGTAAAATTTTCTAGAAAGAGTGTCAAGATATTATTGAAGAAAGAGAAAATATTTTATTAATTTTTTTTATGATTTGTTAAGGTTGACAACTTTAATTAATACCCCCGTTAAAGACAAGTTGGTGCATCCTTTAATTAAAAAACCATTCACATTACGAGTCACCATCCCGACACCGAAACTCTATTCATTTTCGAATATTACTACATTTACATTGACCTTGATGTTATTTGATTTTGCTAACATCCAATGCTCAGCCCCATCACCCGCCTGAAAACCAGACTATAACGATTCATTTTCGGAGTTAATTTTGAGCACTTTTCCATTCATCTAGGTACCTCTTTGCATCTGCAACAATACTCCTAGTCCTTCCTGTCTTGCCTTTCCTTTCTACACCAAATCGTTTCGTGCACCCCAAATGGTCCAACACATTACTGCAAATAGGCATTTCTAATCTTTTTTTACTGCAAACCTTAATTTTTAGATTCAAAGTACAAATTAATGTTATATCTTTATCATGGATATATTTAAAGTTGTTTTTAATTAGATATAGTAATTATATAAAATTAAATATATATAATCTATGACTCTATCCAAGTAATAATATCGACTAGTCTAACCACTTTTAGAACTGCAACAACAATATCAGTTCTGTAGGAGAAGCAGAGAATCCGAAGGAAGGGCTCAGGATTTTCAAAAATGGCATCTTTTATGGCAAACTAACATTTCTATATTGATCTGATGGGCCGAAAACAACCTAGAACAGATGGACCACTTCATTGCTTTGAAGCGACAATAATTATAACATCGATAATAACAAGGTAAGAGCAAGTCCAATGATGCTAAATATCTATTCCTATCGTTATAATATAATATCAAAAAATATTTTTTGGTGTTAAAATAAAAGTTGCACTCTAATATTTGTTTCATAACTATTTTCAAATTTAACCAACTTTTTTAACTCTTACCCATTTCAATATACTTTTGGTATTTGGTGATATAAAATACAATAATTGTTTAACTCTTACTCTCTATTTGTAGTTATTGATGCCGTGGTAAAGATGATGGATCCATCTTTGATTTCAAATATAGAACCCAACGTCTTTGGAGTTTGAAATTTTTTATATTTGATGTTATAATATAGTAATAGAACCAAGTATAACATTATATTGGACTTGGTCTAATAAATCATGTGACTCTTCTTTTAATTTCAAGGATACAATCAGTTGGAAAGGATTAGGAAAGATCCGAGGATAAAATATTCTGATATAAACTTTTACTAATTTTGTAAGATTAGTTTGAATTTGTAATAAAAAAATTACTGCTTTTTATTAAGAATAAAATGAAATTAAAAATAAAACTTTTTACCAATTTTTCGATCGCGTAGAACGATTCAATATAACTAATCAAGTTATCTATCGGTATGAATCTCATACGGAATTACGGATGGATCCGACTATAACTAATCAAGTTTTCGTGCAAAAATGTGTAACCTGAATGTCTATAAATTCGATTTTTAATAAATGCCAAAATAATATATGATTTATATTATCTAAAATCACTTTGTTACATAATTATATAACAATATTCTTTAGTTTTTAACAAAATGTTGGAGTCCTATTAACAAGCTTGGTGCTACAAACTAGCTCTAGTAGGACTAGAACATAAGATAACATGGTATCAAATGACAACAACCTTTCCTCTGGTCAGGAACATACTTCAGATGATGAGGATAACATAAAATTTTCAATGAGTTTCAGTTAATGTTGCACCAATCAATTGCACAAAAGTCATGCAAAAACAACAATAAAGCAAATGAACAAAACATAGAGGTTATGCAATCATCTCCCCCACAAACATGTTTTCCATGTTTGCTACCACCACTATCTTTAACTCTATTTTCCTTTAGGTTATCCCTTCTATCAACACACATACATGATACACACACACACTTTATGTCTTAAATTATCACAAGGGTCAACAATAGGGGCTTCTGTACAAGCATCCTATGGCATTACAAAACAAATTTGCCTTGACCCCAAATTCTTCTAAAGGGAACTAAAGTTTGCAATAAAGCAACTTTTTCAGCAGAATTTCAGGAACAATCAATCATCTTGGTAAAAATATATATTGCTTGGATTTTGCCCCAACTAATTATATAACACCTTTATGAAAACAGCATTTTATGAGGATAAAAGTACTATATTTTAAGCTTTTCTGTACCTAGTTCACACTAAAATATATGCAGATCACAACTGATATATACAATACAAAATCGTTGTATACTGAAAAATGGTCTTTCATAGCCAAAACTAATTAAAAATTAACCACATTTACCAAAAGTTCGTAAAAAACAGAACCATTTTTAAATTTTTTTTTAAAAAAGAGAACCATTTTTCTTGTATTGAGATGTGTGACAAGAAATGATTGAATTATTACATGCACATAGTATACCACTCTTTCATGACATATTTCACAGCATTTAAAAGAGGAAAACATCTAAAAGGTCAAGATTCCTTCCCCCATTAATCTCTTCTCTTTTCTTGACAGCTATTCCCCTTCCTTTACTCCACTGACTCCCCCCTCCTCAACTCACTCATCTCACCCTTTATTGACAAAAATTAAATGCTCCAAATATTCAAATCAGATGAGTACCATTTAATCCAATCGAATACTACTCTCTCTGTTGCAGTCAATTGTTTATAATTGGATTCAATACGGAGATTAAGAAAATATACTCCCTTCGTCTCATTTATTTATTTACATTTTTAAGAGGGTGTTCGGTATGTTTAAATTTTTATTCCAAAAAATAAATTAAAAAATAAATTATGAAACTATATATATATATACCTTAAAATGTGGTCGGACACCCTCTTCCAAATGTAAACAAATAAGTGAGACTTAGGAAGTACTCCCTCCGTCCCAACCAATTCTTTACACTTTCCTTTTTGGGACGTCCCACCCAATTCTTTACATTACTAAAAATAGTAACTTTTAACAATAAATATATTATTACATCCACTACTTCACTCCACTTTTTCAACACTTTACACTATTACACCCACTACTTCATTTATTTTAACAATAAAATCACTATTACACCCACTATCCTTGGTCTCCGTGCCCGGACCAAATGTAAACATTTGGCCGGGACGGAGGGAGTATATGATAGTGGTTAAAAGTGAAGATAGTGGATGAAGTGCTGAGACCAATCAATATTTAATGTATAAAGTGAGTATAGTGGAGGAAAGTAGTGGATGTAGTTGATTTTTATATTATAAAATTTTACTATTTTTAATAAATTTTGAAACGTAAAAAATTGAAATGTATATATACCTAGTTGTCAACAGTAAAAATAGATCAGCAGAGGAAAAAACTGTAAAAACAATACCATAAGTCCATAACACATCAATGCAAGGTAAAATTTGAATGGATTGAGATAAATTTTCCATTGCTTGCAGTTACAAATTTCAATGACAACATTGTTTCATGAATTCCAAATTATATATAAAAGTTTATATATAATCTCGTACAACAAATGTGAACTAATCTATGATGATGAACTAGAAGCACCTGACACTCTCGGGGATGTCACAGGAAACAAAGGCAGAAGTCGGGGCTCCGACCCACCTCTAGGAGTAGTGGTTGGTGATGGATGCAAATAAAATCCCTTGTGCGCAATAGCTTTGTTTTCAGCTTCCATATCTATAATACCAACATTAGTGTGTGCACTCCTGTTAAATGGGTCGAGTATAAGTGGTGTCACCGGGCTTAAAACTAAACCCGGAAACTTCAGCATACTTGGTGACAAAACTTCTGGTGTTCGAGGTGACCCTGAGTAATTCTCGAACCCATCAGGAATCAATGGACTTATCTTAAAGTTCTTGGCACTATTTCTCCTCTCATAAAGCTTTGATGCTTTCTCCTTCTTGGTTACCGACTTGATGGGTGGAATCATGTTCCTAACTGGGTCGGGTCGGGTCGACCCACATGCAGCTAGCTTGGCAGTTTCTGATGTTCCGGTGAGCATTTGAACAACTTTTTTGAAAGAGTTGGTGTCAGCTTGCACAAAAGTTGTCGGGTATGTGTTATTCGGGTCGGATCTTGTGACCTGAGTTGAGTGGCAGGAGTAACTAGACCCAGAAATGTTGGTTCCATGACTATTTGATGATGGGATGAGAGATGGGTTTTGATTTTCTTGGTGATTTGGTGTGTTTTCCATTGATGGTCAAATTGTGAAATGAGAGAATAGAGAGGTAAATATATAGGATGAGAGAGAAAGTGTTAGAATTTAGTTTGATATTTCTGAAGTTGAACTCTTTTTGTGTTGCTTTTTGTTTGGTTGGTGTTGCTAGATAGAGTACAAGTTTGGTTTGTTGATATTACACGCACCTATCATTAATTTACGTCTCATACAAACACTAGAATTATAGTGGGATGTGAAACGGGAGAAAGAGATATCGCAGAAATTGTCAAACAAAATTCAATGCTGGCTATGACTTGGTTTTTGACAACTTAATTATGCATATCTATTTATTACTCGTATCTAATTACTTGTGTAATTTAATAATACTACAATAAAGAAAAACTACAAATTTTATAGGTAAATTTTAGTTGTCAATAGGTAAATTTTTTTAAAAAAACATTCAGTATAGGTAAATAATTAATGTTGATATGAATACAATTACTCCTACATTTTAGACTTTGTAATTTGTACAATGTCATGATTTATTAATGTTGGCTGACTTCACTAATATAAACAATTAAATTGATATTTTTAGAAAACTGATTTTTTATTTAAAAATCTAGATTAATATTTAAAAAGATTCACCAAATTTTTATCCAGAGGCATGAGTATTATTTTAAATATCTATATGTAGTCAATTCAAGTTGTCATACTCCTCCTGTGGAATTACTAATTTTGGGCTGCAGGGCCTGATNGATTCACCAAATTTTTATCCAGAGGCATGAGTATTATTTTAAATATCTATATGTAGTCAATTCATACTCCTCCTGTGGAATTACTAATTTTGGGCTGCAGGGCCTGATCACAGATGTTTAAAAAATTTAAATATTAAAATTTGATCCGAAGGAAAATTTTAATTCGAAAAAAGTTTGATACAGGTTTACAATTTTTTACTAAAAGTTGGCCCGAATTCTTAAAAGTTTAAATTTAAACTTAGATCTGAATAAAGCCCAACTTTATTAAATGTATGTAGGAATAAAATTCGAGTTTATAAGGATTTTTTGAAAACTTTGAAAAAAATCTTAATTTTTTAAATAAAAATTTAAAATATATATAATATTATTAATCCGACCTTGTTTACGTATCTTTTGTAAAAGTCCTCACTCCGATTTTTAAAAATCCGAATAAATCCGACTAATCGAAATTTTTGTACATCTTCATGACCTTACTCCATATTTTAAAGTTTTTTTAAACATATCCGGTCAATAATTANTAATATTATTAATCCGACCTTGTTTACGTATCTTTTGTAAAAGTCCTCACTCCGATTTTTAAAAATCCGAATAAATCCGACTAATCGAAATTTGTGTACATCTTCATGACCTTACTCCATATTTTAAAGTTTTTTTAAACATATCCGGTCAATAATTATTGTGTGTTTCATCAATTTATATTTCAGTTTGAGTTTTCTGCTGCTCCTACCTAGCCTCTTAACATAAGAAGCAGGTTTTGGCGAGAAATGGTTTAATACAAAAGAAGTATTAAAAACCTAACAAGGTCAACACAAATCCTCAGCAGCAAAGGTAAATCATCTTTTCTTCTAGCTGGAGGCGTCGCCGGCCAGTTGTCCNACCTAACAAGGTCCACACAATCCTCAGCAGCAAAGGTAAATCATCTTTTCTTCTAGCTGGAGGCGTCGCCGGCCAGTTGTCCCATATCATTCACTTTCTGCGTAAAGCAATTAAAGAGCTCCGGTTGCGTTTGTGGTACCCCTATACCAGAAGAGCAAAACATTGAGTTGGAGGGTTCCAACTTTCAAGTCTACAGTTTGGTACGTGTTTTAAGAACAACAAGAGAAGCCATGACAAGTTTGTAATGATGTTATAAACATTGCATTAATAAATCTGTGCAAATTGTAATGTGACAAAATGTCTTTAAAAGGTTACGTTTTGGTACTTTAGTTTGACAACTAGACGAGATTAGATGTTTGCATGTTGCATGGGAGAAGAAAATACGAGTAAATAAGCAGGTGGTTGAGAAAACAAGGGGTTGCCATTATGATTTTTCTTGATGCTCAGGTCTCCGGGTCAGTCATAAATATACATATAGATATTTGATGTCTGCAATACAACCAACGGCTTTGGGTGACCAACAGTTTTAGTTTAATTCGATCTCCATTTTAAATTTAAATCTATTGATTTGTGTTTTACAAATTTGGATTGAAAACCAGGATTCCATGACTATAATTTGCCAACTTTCCAAAGTATTCAAGTGCATGGCAAAATTAAATTAGTAGTCATTTTTTAAAATTAATTAAATTAGTAGTCTCATCGGCTAATTATTTCCATTTTTTCCCTTTTGCTTTTGACTAATATTATTTACTTGTGATGATAAAATAATCAAATAAAAGTCAAATAAGTAGAGCATAGAAAAAAATTACATTAATTTGAAGAGTCAAATACCTGCAGCTCATATCTTTGAATAAAGAGAGTATTTAATTTTATTACAAATATAGGCAGTAATATTTCATATGTTTTCCTCCGACCAAAAATAATCGTATTTGATTAATTATGGATGTCAAAACCGCTTCTTAAATGANCAAAATAATCGTATTTCAAAATTTTAAAGAGGAGAAAAGGAGAGACATTTGACAGTTCGAGAATGTGGTAAAAATTGCAAATAGTTGGCTAAAGCAAAATTTGTACAGTAAAATTTATCCAAGTCACAGTAATCGTAACATCCCGTATTTTTTTATATAATATATTAATTTATTTTATTTAATATTAAAAATAATATTAGTAATTTATTACTAATATTATTATTTTAATATGAATATAGATATTTTATAATTAGGATATTATTTTAGAGTCTATTGGTTAAGAGAAGAGTAGAGAAAAAAAATGGAAAAGGAATAAAAAAGGAAAAAAGAGTTAGGGTTTTGGAATAGAAGTTAAGAGAGAGAGGGAGAGGGAGAGAAGAAGAAGGAGAAGCCGAAAGAGAAGAGGAGAAGAAAAGCTTAAGAAGATGTGTTATGGTGTTTAACTAAGATTCTTGTGATGGGGCAATCTAGATTTCTTAAGTATTCAATTCATAATTTTTGATTGTTAAGTTACGGATATTTCTACACACTATTTTGGTTCTCATGTTGTTAATGTACGAATATATTCACTATACTCTCTTTGCGTTCGTAATGCTTTCTTTATTCTCGTTTTGTGATTCAAAATCGTATGCATATTGTGTATAGTTTGTATCAATTCTGATTCTTGTAAAATTTGTATCTCATTCATTATATATCGGATTGTTACGATTTTATTGTGCCTAAAAAGGTATTTCAATTGTCTACAATTTTCGTTCCTTGAGTTTTCTGAAATTCCGCATACAAATATGTCAAAATATGCCTTCTGTGTAATCTGATTGGTTATTTGGAGTTGTTCTGCTGTACCTTCAAAAATATTTAATAAATTGAAATTTTATTCGATTATTGTGAGTAATATCATTCAGGAAAGATCTATTCGAGTTCTTCGTTCTTTGTTTACATTCCGTTGACAAATTCTGTGATTTCGATATCTCAATTATCGAAATACTACTATGATCATAGTTTGATTATGTTATGATAGTCCTCATTTTTATTGTTTCTGAATTCATTTCTTATTCATTTTTAACGAGCCTTACCATTCTAGAAAGGTCTCGGAATCCTCTACGAGTTCCGTGTTTTGTATTTTTTCAGTTGATGTCATTCTGATAGAGTAAATTGCTAGTTTTCTGGACTGGTCAGTTCTGATTTTATTTTAATAGTCAGTATTAAATGTTATTTAACGTGCGTGATATTTTGAATAAGATAATTTCGATCTTTTTGTGATATATGTATGACTTGAGAGACATTGTAAGACTCCGTCATGAGTGGAAGGAATCTCGTGTTTGGCACCACCTATACGGTACATTTAAATTGTATGGGCGTGTCGCCGGAATTATGGGACGCATTGAGTCATGATTATTGTGTATGTGTGTTTTGGCCATTTGGGTAGCATTTGATTTGTTCTATACAAGCCCCTGTAAGTTTTGATGACTACATATTCTGAAAAACCGAAATGTAAGACATCCTGTAAGTGTAAGATTATCTCCCATATCCATAAGTAAGTTCACTTTTGATCTATTTGATATTATTATCAGTAAGTGGTAAGAGTATGTGTAAGAGTATGAATATTTGTGATTTAAGAGTATATATGTAAGTTGATATTGTAAGATATCTACATTGTCTTTTTACTTTATTATTATTTGTTTATATTGTGAATTAAGTATGATCAATATCTTTTATCTCTTTCGATTTGTTTCATCATTCTTTATTCAAATATTTTATTTGTTCATCTTGTCATCGTTCTAAACCTTGTACTCTTTGTATAATTTTATATATGTATATGAGTCTTTCGCTCACTGCTGGTCTATGTTTTTTTGATTTCTCTCAACAGGTTAGGTAGACTACCTTTTGGGAAGAGTGCGAGTTGCGAAATTTGGAGACCTTATTGTATTTTTAATTTATATATTATAAGATGCTGAATATTGAACTGTTGTAATTTTTTATTGAATTTTTGGAGAATTTTATTTAAGTCAATAAGTTTGAGATTTTAAAGTAACCAAATGATTTATAGTGATCTTACTTGTTAGGGTGAATACTCATGACTCCTAACCAATTAAATTTGAAAATTCTACAGGAACATGTTGGGCTAACCAATTAAAAATTCATAGACGAAAGGAAAAAATGTCAAAAAGTGGATATTCGAATCTTAGCAAATCGTTTATCTCCCCAACCATTTTGGGCTAAGATGTTAAAGCTCCTTTCTCTCCTTTATCTCTATAAGAACGGAGTGAACCCATTTTCCCCAATTTAAGTAACCATATTATAGTCCCAAATTGAATTTCAAACCCTAACTATCAATTCAAAAGGCTAACGAACAAATCACATATAACACGTCAAATCAATTCCATACTCAAACACAATCACACCATTCAAATCACGATAACACAATCATATACACACCTATACTCAGAGAAATCGCCTAGATATCAAATATAGTTGAGGAAAAAAATTCAAATCACAATCAAGCACCACAATATAGCCGTTAAATCTTCAAATCGCCATTTGTTTGTGTGTTTTTCATGACTAAAAGGGGTCTATATACTGGAAACCCGATGTTTTGCAATACTAAGGGTATTTTTGGTAAGTGTAGTACACCATGATTATTAAGCGAGGTACCTGAAAATTTTTTTCACCCCAACCATCCTTTTCTTAATCCAACAGCTGGTTGTTGTATAACACTTTTGCCAGGAACCAACTCATTTATAAATTACTCGTAACTCATATAAGAAAACACTAATATCACATATATACCTTTGTTGGAGCTGACTGGGATCTCGAGTAAACGGAGTAAGGTGGTGAGAAGCAACAAGTAATCATAACTCATAAGAGCCCACCACATACTACAAGAGAACGTAGTTTTTTTTAATGTAAGCCAGATATAACTGAACAGTATGCATCTAGACGAACACAATTTAGAAGCACAAGTCAAATACCATAACATCGCACTACAGGCTACAAGTTCAAGCACAAACAAGAGAAAAAAAAAGGTTTACTTATGAGATCTTGGCTCAACTACTTTAAAATAGGAGCCATTAATTGAAATTTTAATCAGAAAGAAACCACGATCATCCCTTCCACAACTTGTAAAAGAGCCATCCCAACCAACACCCTGCAGCAAACAAGAAAAGTTTTGTGAAATCGACCATTTAGATGAAAAGCAGCTGGAAGATACGACAACATAAACACNAGAAAGAAACCATGATCATCCCTACCACAGTTGTAAAAGAGCCATCCCAACCAACACCCTGCAGCAAACAAGAAAAGTTTTGTGAAATCGACTATTTAGATGAAAAGCAGCTGGAAGATACGACAACATAAACACCAGATAGCACAGGCTGCAGCATACAAAAATAAACATCTTTCCTTAAACGTAGCTACAAAAACAAGGGGTTTAGTAGTTTGACTTGAATACATAAGTAGGGGTGAAATATTAAAATTGAACACCCCATACATGATACAACTATATTGAGCTTAGGTCATTTATTAATTTTTAAGGATTAAAATCTGAATGGGATGTTGATGCGGAACACGAAATCAAAAATTTAATTTTTAATTTCTTTTATGTTGCTATCTACTAGTATCAGTTACTTGTAAGTTGTAATTTATAAAGTACTCCCTCCGTTCCAAAATAATAGTCGCTTTGACTTTTGACACGTATGTTGAGGTCGAAAAATAACATAGTTAAAGACTTATTATTAAATTTAAAATTTATATCAAATAAAAATATAGACTCTGAACTTTAATTTTATAAAAATGTAAATTTTATAATGAATATAACTATGTTTTTTTACGTGCTAAAAGTCAAAGCAACTATTATTTAAAAAAGACTTTCTTGATTATTAAATTGAGATTGTTCTCTCTTGTTACGGGCTGCAATTCTAAAAAATTCTTAATAACAGGTATAATATGTGATCTGTTCATCTACATAATTTCCACTAAAATTGAGGTGTTCTGGCTTCTGATTACTAAGCCTCATAATTCAAAAGAAGTTTGCAGCAAATTTAACATCGGTGAAATTCATAGAATCTCCAAACTAGATGAATAAGTTTAAACATTGACAAAACTCAAGGTACAAACTTTAGAAAGAGTACGACAATGAAGAAATTTTATACCTTTAAGTTTCTGTCTTGACCTCCTCATCTCCTACATCATTTGAAGCTGCTGTGACCGACTCTGCACCATCTGCATTCTCTATTGGAGGTTGCACTTGTTCATCTTCCGGCAATGGCTCCTCCACATAATCATTCTCAAAAGCATCCGCAGGAACCTCATAAATCCTCACCTGTGGCTTCACAGGATCCTTAACAAGTACATACTTCCCCTCCTTCAACTTCATACACAAATCGACAATGGACTTCACTATCCCCCACATATTCGACACATTCAAATTAATCTGCGTCGCAAATTCTTTAGGCTTGTACCCCACAACAGCCAAAATAACATGATTGAAATGATCCCTAGGATGAACCCTAGAAACATATCCTAATTTCATCATATCCGCACTAGCCAAAATCGACTGTGCAGTCCACTTAGCCAACTTATTAGCATTATTCTTCAATTCCGTAGCCAAAACGGCACCTCTCTGCGTCTCCAACTTCCTCCTCCACTCCACCCCAGAATACTTAGGATCAAACTCATTAAGCGCATTCAACGTCAAAAATGACCTCGAATTATTAACCTCAACAACACTCTGCACCTCACACCTGGCAACCAAATACATATCATTATCCAACTTCCACCTCCTATACCTATACCCAACCGACGCAACCTCCTCACCCTCACTCGCAAACGGATTGGCCTCCTCGAAACTCACCTTTCCCCCATCCCTCATCAAAACCTGCTGCGAGAAATTCTGATTAACATACGCGGCCTCCACACTCAACGAATGCGCACTATTAATATCATCCTTCCCCTCAGGCAAGGGCTCCTGAGACGTCTCATGAACGGCCAACAAATCCAACTGCGATCCATCCCTCTTATCGAAAAACAACTTATTCCCTACTCTCTGTATCACAATATCCCACGAATAAACCGACCTAGGCGCACACATCAATGTAGCAAGTATGGAATCAGTAGCAAACACGGTTGCCTTATCCTCATTCGCAAACCTCCTAATAATGGGATCATCAGTAGTAGTAACTTTAAAGAAATTACGATTCTTAAACCTCTCTAACCTCCTCTCATTCTTGGGACTAATCCTATCGTAAGTCCTGTCATAATACTCTAATCCGCCACACATGAACAAATCCTCGGGTTCAGGAACCGATAACGAGAGTTTGGAGAAACTCGAAAAGGGAATCTGATCAAGCATATTCCACTCAGGCTGAATATCAACGGAGCTCTTAAACACCGCAGCTTCACGTCTAGGGTTATTACCACCGGACCTATTGAGATTGTATAATCGATCACGCCTAGCTCTATCGCGCTCAGCCTCACGCTTTTTGATCTCTACTTCCTCGTCTCGGCGCTGGGGGAGTTGGTTACGGTGGTTGTTGTGGTGGTTGAAGCGCCATTTAGGGCCGAATTTAGGCCGGGGAGGGGGCTTGCCGTCGACCAGACGGAAGGTGGCGTCGTCGTCGGGAGCGAAGGAGTCGTCGCCGCTGAAGTCGAAGGCGGAGTCGGCGGAGGCGTGGCGGTTGTTGTTTTTGTTTGCGCTGGGATTCGAGCGAGTGAAGTCGGCGATGCGGCCGAGCTTGTCGGAGCGGGAGAAAGGTGCGAAGGGGATGTTTGGCTGGTGGTTGGGGAGGTTGAGAGTAGTGGTGGTGGTTGAGTCCAGTGGGCCCCACCCGTCGGGGTTGTAGGGGACGGCGCCGATTTCGAAGCCTGCCATTGAAGATGGTGACGAGGAAAGGTGGTGTTGAAGAGAATTGAGAAACCCTAATGGACTAAATAGCATTGGGCTTGGCCTTACCAATTTACTGGGCTTTATAGTTACACCTTAGGTGGTCCCATTAGTTGATGATTTACCTAAACAGAATAAAATATTTATAAACAATATATATTTTGATTAGTTTCAGTATATATAAATTCGGTAAATATGAAAATATTGGAATTCAACAAGACTATATATATTATGTTTTTATCTATTAAAATATAATATAAAATTATATATGTCAGTTTATTAACATTTTGAGGTTTCACGAGAATTTTTCTGACCACCTCCAATATTCTTATAATTTATTATGAATATAAGATTATGATAAGTCAATTCGCCCTAATATTATCATATTATTAATATGGAGTTGATGAATGTTGCGCGGCGTAACAAAACCATGTTATGTCATGAGAGTCATCTAAGTCCTATGTACTTGTTCTGTGTTGTACTTGATATCTATTTCTTCACGGTCTCCATTTTAAATGTATGTGATTTCACTCGATTTGTTTCTTCTTTTCTTAATTTCATCATTGATGTCATATAATTTGCTATAAAACACTTTGTATCAATCCAGTAACATTTTGAAACCCTAAAACTCTTTTTCATCTATTTTGACCATTAACGTTAGTCAAACATAGGGTATAGCACTCGATCGGTTCGGTTTGAAACCGAATTGAACCGAAAAATTGAAAATCAAACTTTCTATTTGTTATAAACCGAACCGAACATAAATTTTTTGGTAAAAAATCGAAGGAAACCGAAATTTATTTCAGTTTGAACCAAACAAACCGAATCGTACAAATTTTTAAAAAATTGAAACCGAACTGAACCGAGTTCAGTTTTTCGATTTCGGTTCGATTTTACTTACTCCTATATACAATTACACTACTACTACACTTGCATATCCTTGTACTTCTATATCATCAATTCGTTTAATGCTAATATGTAGAAATGAAGAGAAATTTCATAATTCTTTATTTCTTACAATCTACATACAACCTGGTATATATACAACATGAATATAGCCGTTCAATCTGTAATGGACGATTTTACCCCTCTATTTGACTAGCGTTAACGCTTAAAATATATGGAAACACATTTAAGGGATGCAAAATGTAACGAGATTGGAAATTCTGGATGCAAAGTATTTTATAATAAACTACATGACCTAAAGTGCTATAAACTCAAATAAAGGAATGCAAAATGTAAATAAGTCAGACATTTTTTAGAAGAAGTAAAAATATTAGCTCGTGCCTCGCACAGGCTTAGTAAACCAGTTAATCAACAAAATTTTAAAGAACTTTTCCTTGCTCCAGGGTAGCTATTGTTCCAGGACTTTCAAGAAGGCAGGAACACCATGCAAGAGAAGCAGATACCTGGAACACTGGGTGTCACGAAATCATCTAACAAATTAATCGTTTATATCTGTCTGTTTTTCATTCCGCATTTGAGCACTGGGTGCCAGATCTTGCAGATTTCGAGACTGGAGCTCAGGCGCAGTGGTTAGCATTTGAACTACTTGCTTGAAGTTAGTAGCATCTACCTGGTAGATTCTAGGAGGTGTTGGCGGCAATGGCGCTATTGGTTTCTTCATCATAGGCTTTGTTTGCTGATGTTTACGAATGGAATGTAATGCCGCGTGATAAGGTGGTTGTGGTTTTGATTTTCTTTCTGTTTGTTGATAAAAAGAAGAACTAGTGTATAAATAAGAGTCCATGAGAGCTTATTAGTTGATTGTATATATTATGACTACAAGTATAAAACTACTACTAGTATATATAGTCGAAATCAGAAAGCATGAATGCAGAACAAAAACGAGGTAAATATATATATACATGCACCAGCCACCAGCACAACATAATGTATGATGGGGAGAGGATGGAAGATATTCAAATGTTGGGTTCTGTCCCGAGTGTCGGCTGGTCATGAGATATGTGCTCATGTCCACAGATGGTCAACATTGAAGTTTGACCATATTATATGCATAAAATAATGCTTCCATTATTAATGCTTCGACTAGAACCACACTATTACTAGGGAAAAATAACACATGAAACTCGCTTAAATTATTATTGATAGGCTAATAAATCCATATCGTGGGTCATGGTTCGAAAAGATCAGCTTTTACCATACTAGATTTCTGTAATGATTTATACAACCTTCGGAAGACTGAAGATTTATACACCAGAATTCTCCATAATAAAACTGGTCAAAAACATCATAAATGTAAAGAAATACTTCGGCTTGCCATCTCGAACAATATTAGTCCAAAGCTGTACATATCAACCTTCTTGCTGTAAGATTTGCGTTTTTGAGCATCTCAGGTGCTATTCAGCGAAAAGTGCCCGTAGTTATTCCAAAATTAGCAATTTTTTTAGCTGACAATCTTGATCAAAGAGTTACTGTATATTATCAGCTATGAAGCACGGCTATGGGTACGGGGATACGAGGATTCGACAAATTTAAAAATATGAGAATACGGTTATAAGGATACGACAAATATTAAAATATTAAATATATATTCAATTTCCATACATAACTCAAAATAAATTAAAGACACCCACAAATTAAACAAAGTCCAATTAATCGGTATGACTCAAAGTCTCAACAACTAAACAAGCAACCAATTAAAGAAATTGTCATGTATATTAATCAGTTGACCACAAGTCCAAAACAAATTACTCACCATCACCAACCAAACATATATATAATATACACTTAGTAGTCACAACTCAGTAACTCACAAGTCACAGATATATACATACACGACACACATATATTATACACACAACACAAATATACATATATATACTTAGTTACTCACCAATCGAAGTCAAAAAGATGACTGGACTACAACTGACCGGAGAAGATGACTCTAGATTTGCATGTATTGTATAAGAAGGCACGGGTATGTCTCAAACTCTCAATTAGGACATGGGTATCCTCATATGTTTTAAGACTCTTTGACCAAGTCTAACTAAAAAAACAGTTGTTAAAAATTATGAAATCTGCTACTGCCGCACCCCGCGTATTCCCTCCTTTGAATTCGCGGATACTTCATGTGGCGTGTTCCGTGCGTATCCCCGCACTGTAAAGTATGGGATACACAGTCTTCAGCTGCTTGAAGTATCCCTGCTTTCTAGATTATCAGGTTTGAGGTCCCTATGAATTATGCCTTGTGAGTGAATAAATTCCAGTTCGAGAGCAATATAAAGCCATTTAGTTTAGATTTTCCAATGTGAGTTTCTGCTCAAGCTTTCGCAGGTATGCCCTCAATGAACCATGTGAGATCCGAGATATTCTGTGATGACGCAGAAGATAGTGACTTTCTGCATTTTGCTACATACTGTGTTACCGATATGAGTAAAAGAAAATATCAGAAGGATTTGTGAATAAAACTTATGCTACCTGGTATCAGTGGGGTGGTAGTGTTGGCCATTTAGTAAGGATATAGTTTTAAGTTTTAACCCATGTGAAGTTTATGTAACAGATGTGGAAAATTGTTTTAGACTCGTTTAAAAGTGAAACACTTTTGTCCATATAGGTCGCAAGGAAAATTGTTTTAGACCCGTTTAAAAGTGAAACACTTTTGTCCATATAGGTCGCAAATTACATACTAGCAAGTAAAACCTTAATGTAAATTCAAAATTTAAGTAGCATTGAGAGGATGCATAATTGATGATACAACTAGATAATTCTTGGCTGATATAGATTATAGCTTGTGCACTTGATGCCTTTCCATAAGTTGTAGACAGATTGAGCAGTAAAAGGCATGTAAAGAAAAGCTGTTAACTTTATGACATTTTGGTGGTGTAAACGAGACAAGAGGGTCACTTCTCTTATAAATTGCTTCTCTGATTTAACTCCAAGATCTCCATTTTCATCATCATCTGTTATCCTACTAATTTTTACAGCGACAGCTTCATCCTCATATCCCTTAATACAATTGACTATGTGCCCCATGATCAAATTTAACGCCAAGAAATAGCTTAGACAGATCCACCACCCAGCCATCTACTGATTCTATACTAGTGACACTACCCCTGGAATGATCAAAATACTTTGTCCATGTTGACTCCTTCCGGTTCTTTTTCTTATCATCAATTTTTATTAAAGAGAGGTGCCTTAGTGCCCCAATATTATGTTCAATTTAGACACTGGATCACTCTTTTCATGAGATTCTTGTGTAACAACTTGACCAGAACTCCCTTTTCAGCATCTCTTCTTACCGGTTGTGGAGGTATTTCTTACGACCAGATATAGCTTCCTTGATCCGGGAAATGCTTGTGAGGTATAGGTGATAAAGTCCTAAGCTTGTTTCTGCTAGAGTTATGCTGAATCTGAGTAACCCCAGCACCTAATGGTTGTAAAAGAAAATCACTTTTGGAACATTGACTTGGGAATCTGTTCTTATCAAAATTTTCATCCATAAACGTTTCAGAAAGTCTAGTATGAAGTCCGTGTGATACAGCTGCAACCTTATTATTGCTAGGAATTTGATGAATCCCCGAAGCAAAAGAACTTGATGGTTGTAAAACAGTGCCAATTCTAACTCTTAATTTGAAACCGGTATATTTACCAGACTAAATGAAGGGAACTGAATCCACTCATGCAGAGCTAGACCAGTGGTAGATGGTATGAGAAATTTTGTTCTCCACAACCATGAATTCTCGTCATACATTTTCTAAGTCCTCCTAAAGTATCTTCAAATCCATCATAGAAAAATATAATATTGCACCAAATATAGCCTCGCATACAGGATATCTTCAACTCAACAAATAAGAAAAGCAAAAAACATCAAGCACCACTAATAGTTACATTCAAATAGCCCTTTGAATTATCAATCAAGTCAGAACCACAGAGTTTACACTAATCACAATGCTTAAATCAATTGATCACAAACAAGAAAAACTCAACCTTTTTACGATCCAAATTATAATTCTTACCATCAAAATCTGCCTGCTTTAATATCAACCAACACTGACCCGGAAAAGAACTCCTTTTTAGCCACATTGTCAAAAGACACCTTTCTTGAAAGCCTGGAATCCCATACATACAAAGAAAACCAAAACCCGATTTATTAACACTACTAATATATCTACTGAATAAACAATACTATATTACATATGTATATACACAGTGATCATTTGGAAATAATTATTAAAAAAACTAAAAGTTAAGGGATCTGAGCACTCTCATCAGAAAAATAGTTCTTGCGGCAGATTATATAATAATCAAACCAAGTTTCAGTTTAAAGCTCTCCTGTAAGATATGTGAGGGAGAACTCAGAAGAAGTTGATGTGAAAACAAAACCGTAAATGATACGGATCAGTCAAGTTAGGAGAATATAATGATAATTAAGAAATAAAAATAACATAATATATAAGAATGCAAACTATCACTGTCAAAGAATATTGAATAATCAGCTCATCTAAAACCTTACGGTGTTAGAGAGAGTTCCAAATGAATTTTATACTACTCTTTAATTAATTACGATAGTATATTTGAAATACATCTTTAAATTAACATTTTATTTTTTAAAATAGACCGATTTTTATAAAAAAATTGACGACCTATAAATTTATAATTATATTTCAATGGGATCATTTATTTATAATTTTTCTTTTACTTGTGAATTACGATTATACTCCACCGATCTGTATTTAAATACATTCATTATCAAACATACGATAAGAAAGAGTACATGTTTTCTGCACAACACCTGGTACTGTATTGGCCAATGAATTTTTTGCAATCGTACTGCACCGATCACTTTCTAAAGGTTTGCAATAATCAGCTGTTTTTCTAGAGGGTAGGTAGGAGTGTACGACCAACAGTAGGTCCGTAGTTAACGTGCGCACTTTTCATTTACGCACTGTGACCCAAAGAAATACACGCTGAATCAAATGGGTGTTTGACTTAGTTTATAAGTAATAAGTTATTTTTTTAAAAAAAGTATTTTCATATTTTTTTTGAAAATTAATATTTATTTTAGAAATTTAAGACCAAATCTTATTTTCAAATTTGAAAATAAGTTACTTATTTTCAGAAAAAATACATGTATACCAACTTTTTCGACTTATAAATTACTTATAAGTCCAGACAAACGGGCCTTATATATCGCTTTATACTTATTTTTGAAATAAATATATTAAGATAAATTATACTTTTAATTTTGTTTGGCATGTTAATATTAAAATTATTAGTTAAATGTTTCAAATTTGTGATTAAAATTAAGTATTACATTATTTCTCTAGCACTATATTTGACTACTTATATTAATCATTAACTAAAAAAATATTATAAACTTTACTTACATATAAGACATCATAAGATTGCAAATATTTAAATTGATTATTTAGTTTTTAAATGTGGATAAAAACTAATATGGATAACTTAAAATTATATATAATTTATATTTCACATAATGTATCATTTATATAAGATATCACTTCTAACACTAAAAAATAACTACCTCCCATATACCGAATATATGTTATATTTTTTAATTAACAGGATAAAAAAAGTCAGAAATATTAAGGTGATTGAGTTATCATTAGCTAACATATATATTTTACCTCGAGTGGTAGAATATATGTTTACATTTTTTGACTAAATTAAGATTGTTTGGCAAAAAAAAAAGATTGTTTTTATTATGTATGTTATGCTAGTAAAAATACTCAAATGATCTATTAAAATTAGGGTAACCAAAAATTGGAATTAAAAAAAAACTCAAATTCAAGCTCTTTATACTATTTTGCACAATTCATTTAAAATGAAATCAAAATTAGAACATGAAAACAATTATGAGACAAATTTAATTTGAAATTTATATATTTATGATAGAATTCAACTCAGGTTTAAATTCGATTTAACTCATTTAAAATTGAATAATTAACACATTATATATTCATAATTATATAATATTCATAATTATTTTAAACATGTCTGTAAATAATTATATAAAACTTCGATTGTTCCTGAATAACTTAATCCAACTAGATTCATTTCAATTTTAATTATTTATGACAAAAACTGAATTCAGCAACAACTGGTTTGGACATTAATTCATGTTCGATTAAATAACTGAACTCGATTTAATTTATTTAAAATCAACTCATGATTTATTCAAAACTTAACTCAACCTTAATTCAAATATCTTTTATCTAATATATGAACCCCCTTCATCTTTGTACATGGTTATTTGAAACTACTAGCCTACAAGCCGCTTAATTAGAAAAAAAGAAATAATTTAAGACCTGGCGGATAAAATATATACACACAAGGCCAAAACAATTTGTTTTCGTCAAATTTCCACCTCAAAAAGTCCAAAAAAGCGAAGACATATCCACTTTTCTTTTTGCACGTCAAAAGACAGGTGGACAATGTCAAATTTGTAATTTATTCATATAAAAGGGGTAAAAACATTGTAATATTTGACTTCTAGACAAATGTACATCAACTACTTCCCCGCATATGTACTAATCTTCATTCTTGTGATCTCTTCTACATGCTTCTGTGATTGAAATGGAGAAAC
>QRFB01005811.1:0-39400 GCA_008931105.1 Oenanthe javanica
ATCACAACTTCATATAGCAGGTTTTATATCTTCATCCATATTTCACACACACACACACACACAGAGAGAGAGAGAGAGAGAGAGAGAGAGAGAGTCTATGACAACCAAATCAGTAAACATAATACATATATATACATACACTGCGACTGAAAAGGAAGGGAGTAGAAAAGAAAATGGCACCTCTGGAGTTGGATTGAATCAACAGTCCCACAATAAGAGAAGAAAATGGCAATATCTTCGAGGGTCACCTTCGGAGAAAGCTCATCAATCTCTATGGTCAAGCAGGAGGAGGCCATCCAAGAATATATGGATAACTTTATTGCCCTTTCTAAATTTTGATCTTGAGAACTGCACTTACGGATGAAGTATTTTACAACTAGATGTAGAGTGTAGATATTTCACGTTCAATTTTATTATTCCAAACCTGTAGGAATAAAACTTTTTGAGGAGACATCACTTGACTTTATTTCAGAATAATAACTTTCAGGGGTTTCATAATACCAATAATAATATCTAAGAGTTAGGACTTGGGAGGTTATATATATGTTAATTATGACAGAAACTTCATATGCTTCAGTATATAATGGACATGTAACATACGTTGATAGTTACATATCAACTTCAGTATTTAATACTTATTTTAACTTGGATGTCATATGTTTAAATGTAAAATACAAGCAACTTATCTATACATATTCAATAAAAAATGTAATGTACATATGTAAAGATTAAAGCAACAAAAAAGAGGAAAAATACTGGGGGTGGTGTGCNTACAAGCAACTTATCTGTACATATTCAATAAAAAATGTAATGTACATATGTAAAGATCAAAGCATACAAAAAAGAGGAAAAATACTGGGGGTGGTGTGCAAAATTGGCCTAGCCCTCATTTCAGTCGCAAAAATAAAACTATAGTATGTATCCTGTTCAGAACTGTCTAACTAAACGATTTATCAAGCACAAAAAAGAAGAAAAGGTAACCAAGCTAAAATTTTCCAATATTTTAATAGTGCTCTTGCCAGGTAGGGATGTTTATCTATTTTCTAACAATCACGAAGTCAGCACCAATTGGCAGATGATCACTAGGATGGTTGTAATTTGGGAGTCCACCTTTTACATCAGAAGAGTCAGCTTCAGGAAGATCTAGGTAACTGACAGGTTTGATACTTCCACTGGGAGAGAAAAATATATAATCCAGAGTACCAGTAAAACCAGGGGTGCAGTTTGTGAATTGCGGTTCTCCTCTCAGAGATGCATATACGCTATTTAACCGAATAGGAAGATCCTCCCCCTGTTCCAGTTGAGGTTCCACAAAAGAACTACCAGAAATAAGGTATTGATATACCTGAAATAATAATGAGCTTGTTACTGCACTTTCCAACTATAATATCAGAAGCATAGCCTCTTGCAGATTAATTCAATTAAAAGAAGGCTTAATTGCACATTGCATTTTCCATCCCCCAACATATTGTCATTAGCATATAGTAATATACATTCAATAAATTACCTTTAGAACTTGTACTTTAGTCATAAAACATTCAAAATCGGGTCATTTTGCCCCTTGAGACAAATTTTTCATCCAAAATGAGAATTAATTTTACTTTAAAAAGGGTTCACATGGAATTACAGAATCTCCCTTCCTTCAGTCACCTTATACAAATCAGGTATGTGTGTAATATTGATTATCTAAAAATATCCCTGAAAATTGACATCGTTAACATTATTTAATGGAAATGGCCAAGTATATGCTAACTGACCCGGGTTTAAAATATAAAGACTTACTGAAGGGTAAATAGCAATATGCTTGGGGAAGCAAAATGTAATTGTCTAAAAGAATAGATACAAGATTGTAATGGGTATGTGATAGGAAACCCCGCAAAACAATATCGCGATTGTAATGAGACTGTCAGGAAGTTTATTTTTCAACAAGACCAGCTCTTTCTATCTTCCACAAAGTTGACAAGTACCACAGATAGGAAAGTAATAAGCTCTCAGCAAATCTAAGTGAGCAGGTCCATATGTTTGGACCAGAATAATATGTCAACAATGAAGCGGCTGTAGGATTGCTAATCAATCCCACCATAATTCTTTTATCTAACCCTAAGTACAATTATGATGGAAATGGAAAAAAATAAGGGAAAAACATAAGTTTTGGGTAGATACCTTATCTCCAGGTACGGAATTGAAGTCGCCAGAAAGAAGAACTGAAGGTTTGCTGTCAAATTTGTCTGACACCAGAGTTTCAAACATAGCAAGGCGCGACAGTAGATATTTAACTTGGGCCAGTTTTACATCAGCCCATTCTGGATCCCTGCAACATAAGAATTTAAAACTACTTAATTTTTTGTTTTGACAAAACTGCAATTTCTACATGAATGTAAATACAAATAATTAATAGAACTGAATCAAATTACCAGTAAATATGTGTGTTTGCAACAATTACAAGATGCTCAGAACATTCTTTCAGTCTAAATGCAGTCATGATACCTACACAATCACGTTTTAATCTTACACGTGGATCATTAGGATCTCCACGATCTTTGGTGTCTTTGGGATGCAAACCTATAAATTCAAATAAGATGCCAACATGTGAGATGGCTACATTACTGATCACATAATTATAAATGTTGATAATAAAACTGGTAAACAAACTCTGTTGCCACAGGGGGGGGGAATAAAGTAGCATACATATATATACAAATAGAGCAGCTCAACAAAGAAAGAAAATTCTTTATTTAACTTAAATAACTAATGTTAAAATATTCAACAGGTTCAGCAATCGCTATGCTGAGGCCACATATGGAGTTGAAAGCATGGAACAAAGAAAAGATGGGGAGGCATCAGGGTGCAATAGCTTCTGGTATTTGTAGAGTTAATTTAGGCAAAGAGAGTACAATTTGGATACAGGCATAAGCTATCAATGGCGTGGAGGTGAACAAAAATGGGGAAAAAAAGGACGAAAATTATTACAATGCTTCCTCAAAGTTATCTTGAATCGGGAATTGTTGGCCCAACTTCTTCCCAGTTTTCAAATTCTAGGCCTAGAATTTTATGATGTGGGAGTGGCAGTACCAACAGCAAGATTTTTAGCATTGTTGTGTCATGAATGAAAAATGGATCAAGTAAAAGAGGTTTTAAATGTCAAAATAGAAAACAATACACATGGCGTGTCCTCTCACACTAGTGCAACATCGAATAGGGTATAGGTGCACTGTATAAGACAATATTAAAAGAGTGTATCTTAATCTAGTAATGTCTTGTTAAATGTCATCTTTTGCAACACATACAATTTTTTATTTTTTTATTTTTATTTTGCTGAATAGACCATTTAATAGTATAATAAATTGGACAGGAAAGTATTGCCCTTTATATGCAGTATATTTGTCTCAGCAACAACAATTTTATCCACATCAACATAAAATTTTGCTTTTTAAATTAGATTCATCAAATCATTATATGCCTATAAAAGTCAAAACATGAGGCCCATCCTCTCAGTCTAGTAGAATATTGAAGAGGGTATTGATGACTCTATAACATGATTTTTGGAGTGCGTTTGTTTTTACAAAATTCATGTATTGTCAAATGAAATTTATTTCAAGATATTCAAAAGATTAATTTTGGACATGTTGGGTAAAACCTCTGTAAGGACAGATAGGATTTCTCGGTGACGCTTGGGAAAGATTCACTAGCTCACTGCAGTTTATGAGTTCGGAGGGTATAGGTAGACGGCGGATTGGGATAGCCATGTACTTAAATATTAAATGTCATTTTGTGGACGTTAGTTAGTACCTTGTACACTTATTTAATTTTATGTTATGCTGATTATTCTTAATTAGCACTCTGCACACCTATATGTTGTTATATTGCCTCTCTGCTCATTTTCTTAAAAGTTAGGGCTCTTCGTGGAAACGGCCTCTCTAAGAGTAGGGATAAAGTCAGCGTACATCTAACACTTTTGAGTGGGACATGTTGGATATGTTTGGTTTGGTTGATTGGACGGAATATATCTTACCTTCCTTTGATACAGTATCTTCGTTGGTCTCATCAATGGTAATTTTATTCATATCAGCACATAATGCATCTTCTTCCTGAATCGAGTTCACCAGATCATTATAGTCTATTTTCTCCTCCATGACCAACTCCAGTCTGAATCATAGTATCAAATTATTTGAAACAAATTTCAACCAGTGTAACATTAAAATTGATGCTTCATAATAACATAAAAAGACTATCATACTTATTGTCTCTGTAAAAAATTCCACAGCCGTCACGCTTTGTGCCACTTCTCTGGACATAGACACTGGAATAGCCATGACTCTCAACGTTTCCTTTGTAAAAGGTATCATACTCATCTAGTTCCTGGTAATGCAAGTAAATATAAAGTTCGATAAACAAAAATAGTACATGACCCAGGCAAGTCAAATCAAGATAATTAGCAGAAGCAGAGCAATACCTGTAAGCAAAGGATATCAGCCTCAAAGCTCCTAAGAACTGTTAAAAGTGCCTGGCTACGAGCTTTCCACCTATAGCACTTACAGAAATTAGTAATGTGCCAATGTATAAAACAGAACCAATGATGATGAATGAGAACTTATAAAATCATATTACATAATTGACTAACTCAGCATCAATGATATGATATACCCTTGTAATCATGATGTAATATCCAAAATGTTACTTAGCAGCCATGAAACGACTTCTACAAAATGTTACTTAGCAGCCATGAAATAAGTTCTTAGAAATCTAACGAGAGAGAGAGAGAGAGAGAGAGAGAGATGTAATGGCTACCACTGCCAGGCTTCATAATATCCAGTCTACTCTCCAAGTATTTAGTTAACCTCGTGTAACTATAAGAATTCTTATTGGCCGAGATAGCAGCTGAAAGGTGCTATTACATATTCTACATTAATTAGGCTTGCAATGGTAAGTTAATAACCATATAGAGCATTCATTCTTTCCATAGATCCCTTTCGAGAAAAATCTTTTTAAATTCAGGTGCTTATCATCAACTTATATATCACACTCAGATGGGTTCTAGCATATTGTTCAGTTTAATATTCATTTTGTCACTAAGTATGTGAAATCATTTATATCCCAGGTATCCTAAAAAACATATCTAGCATGAAAACTTGGATTTCATGTACTTTGGGTGCATGTCAACGAATTCATCGATGGCCAATAGTAATTATGAAATAAAACCAAACCTTATGAATCAAACTTAAAATTACAACAGAAACTNATATGTGAAATCATTTATATCCCAGGTATCCTAAAAAACATATCTAGCATGAAAACTTGGATTTCATGTACTTTGGGTGCATGTCAACAAATTCATCGATTGCCAATAGTAATTATGAAATAAAACCAAACCTTATGAATCAAACTTAAAATTACAACAGAAACTCTGACTGAAGAACTTAATTGAAACCACAGGAAAGGGTAAGCAGATGCCACTAGAATGATATATTATACAAGATACACATATTAGAGTAAACTACTTGCTTGAGACAAGGTGCTGGTGAATGCGGAAACAAGGAACTCTTCACATAAGCCTACAAAAGGAATAAACATGAATAGTAAAATCAGTGAAACAAGTTCAAGTTCACGATTTATATATATAATTCCTCTCTACACAAAAGCTTAACACAACTTTGTGACATGTATAAATTAGAGAACTCTTCAACAAGCCATATATTAAAATATAGTCAACTTACATTACATACAAACAAATTAAATGATAGTAATAAAGTGAGCTCTGGATTACAAACATATTTTATCCAACGTGTGTGTGCTACATGCAGTGCATTCTCAGTTATAATGATTCTTTGTCAGTCGTTATAATGGTAACTTCTACACCACCATACATATGAAGTAATAGTTCAATAGAAGAGGAACTGAGATTATATACAGAGAGATGCAATATTCAGACTGTGAGCTAATTACTCCAGTTCAAGCTACACAATTTTATTTGAAAATAACTAATAGGCTTGTATAAGCACTAGTACCAACAAAGAGAAGAGGTTGTTTCATAAATACATAAATTTCTATTTTACTAAAAAACAAAACTTTTTTGCAAAGACGGTTTTTCGAAAATTATTTGCAAAAAATACAATTTTGCAACTAAAACATGAAAATTGCAACCAGAATCAACCGAAATCGACTAAAAATGCAAATGCAACTCTTTAAGGGTAGAAATATTATATAGAAAGAGTTGATCGAGTTGCAATTGATTGCACATAATATTTTGCAAATAGTTTTAGGTTTATAGTAGAGGTAGGGTTACACAAAAATTTTAAAATGGTAGTATTTTAGATAATTTCTCTACAAACAATTACACATAAGAATATCCTGTAAGATACAAACAATTACACATAGCGCGAACATTATTAATTCATAAATTCAAACAAGCGCAGTTGAGGCATACCTGAGCTAAAATGTTATAAGAGACCAAACGCAATTTGGAGCCTGTAATAGTACATAAACGACAGTAAGCACAACATAAAACCTGAAACTCAAACTGAAGTTTGCCTATATCATCCTAGTAGTACACATACACAACCGTCACATATTAATCTCAACTTAACACATTATTTTGATAAACTCAATAATCGAAGCATCACAACACAAAGTCGGAAACAAATCAACGCAACACTAAACTTCCTTCCTTTCATAACACAAATTAAAATCCAAATATCAAACTAAACACAAATTGCCTAGTCCACAATTAGTATTAGACAATCTCATCACAATTTCAGTACAATAATTCGCAACAATAAGTTTGAAAAAGTGAAACAAACTCAATTTTAAAGCTAATTAGAAACTAGTTACCACGAGTTTCCGAAGTAGAATCTTCAACTGAGATGAATTTGCGAGTAATTGGTGCAGTACTCGTGCTCATCTTGCTGATACAAACAATCAATCAATATAAAACACATAATTTCAATAAAGAAGGTGTATATATGTGTAAGTATAATGTATAGATACATAGTGATAAATACCTTGTCCGGAAACAACAAACAGGAAGAAAAGGGAGCCTGAGATTAAGCATAATTGTTTTTATGCTTTTCAGTGCGTGTTAGTTATAAATCTGTGTTTTTATCCCTGACATGTGTGTTTTCAGGCCCATTGGCCCATTAACAGTAAAATACTATAGTTTTAAATTCAAATTTTTTCACTGAAATTATAAATAAATAATAAATTGCAATTTTATTCCACTTAGACAAACAATCTTATATCTTATTTCAAACATTTTATGTGGTTCTTCGAGTGAAATGGCTTATAATTGATTTCTTAAATCTTAAGATAACAGGCGGAGGCTTGTCTTGAAGACCTGGCAGGTGCCTTCAATCTTGTTACTATTCTAAAGTACAACATTATCCTGCAAAACTTGTTATCAAAAAATATGCAAGCCCGAGATATAAGACCCCCCGTTTGTCTGTACTTATAAACAGCTTATGAGCTGGAAAAGTTGGTATATATGTATTTTTTCTGAAAATAAGTAACTTATTTTCAAATTTGAAAATAAGTTACTTATTTTCAAATTTGAAAATAAGATTTGGACTTAAATTTCTAAAATAAATATTAATTTTCAAAAAAATATGAAAATATTTTTTTCAAAAAAAAGTAACCTATTACTTATAAGTTAAGTCAAACACCCCCTAAATGTAGCGACGTTAGTTTGAGAGGGAGGGCGGTGGTTAGTTGAATATTTTATGAAAACAGACTGTTGCTATCTTGCTGCATGAATATACAAATGATAAATCTTTAGAAACAGATGAGATACTCAAATCTACTATGACGTTTAAGTAGGGCCGTAAACGAACCCACCTGATCATTAGACTCGACTCGACTCGTTTAGTAATCGAGTTCGAACTCGAACAAAAAAAATACTCGTTAAGCTTAACGAGTAGATCCGAGTTTTGTAAGTGACCGACTCGAACTTGACTCGAGTTTGACTCGGGCTCGACTCGTTAAACGATATACATAAAAATTTGTAAAAATAATAAAATATGCATAACTCTGCATTACTAGATTGTGTGTAATTGTGTTAGTGTAAGTGTAAGGCACTTGAGTTTAAGATTTTATTTGTTTTTTGGCCTCATTTGGTCCGTTAAAAACAAGTCCAAATAAAAGAAATTAATTAACCAACTCGAACTCGACTCGAGTTCGATCCGACTCGAAAAGTTCGTGAACAACTCGAACTCGACTCGGTTCTTAACGAACTCGAGTTCGAACAACAAAATCTGATCGTTAAGATAATCGAGTTCGGCTCGACTCGTTAAGAAAAAGCTTGAACTCGTTAAGAAAAAACACGACTCGACTCGGTTCGTTTACAGCTCTGCGTTTAAGGGTATAATGTGAAGATAAGGAATTTGTAGAGGGATGACTTTAGACATAGAAAAGTGATTGATGATCATATTAAAGTTATATTACAAGCTCTGTTCCACTTATATTTCCCTCCAAATAAGAGTATAGTAGTATAGTACATGCATAGCCCGTAAAGTTATAGTCCATAGTAATATCATGTATCGCTATACTTATGCAGAAGGCATCTCCATATATAGAAAAAAGTTGAGCTAAGATTTTGCATGCATATTGACCTTGAGTGTGAGAATTTGGTAAATGTATGCAATCACATACCGCGAAAAGTGCCTAACAATGCATGGAAATGAGAACTGGCAGTAGAAGTGTTGTAGAAAACAGTGCAAGCAAAAGCTAGAGAATGATGAAATTAACTCAGAGGAAAGATGCGAGAACAAATTGAGTAATTTGTAGTTATCGTGTACGAATATGTGATTACATTATGATAGTCCATTAGTCCTCAGCCAGCATATGTTACACCCTGAACCTTACATTACACAGATTATTTTTCAGCGTTGAACTTTTAGTTTCACTTATGGACAGTTTTGTGATCCGATATGATCCAACTAGTTTGTCCAATGATTACTTTTGTGGTTTTGTTGTGCATGTGCTTTGAATTTTCCATCTCATTATTATTTCGAGCTTTTCTACCTAAATATATGACACTTGTATGTGTATTATCAATGCGTGGTAGGCTTGGGGCTACACAATGCACCTGTGAAGTAGCATGATGACAGAATCATCTTAATATTCACATCATCTTCAAAAGGTATCACTATCAATCGCTGCTTCACTTTTTTCATTGTCGTTTGCATTAAATAAAATCGAATGTTTTCCCACTTATTAGCTACAATTTTGAGGTTTATGTTCGTTAATCTTTCCTGCAGTGCAATACTATTTAGGCCCCCCCTCAAATTTTTAACTTATTTAGCTTTGGACATATATGCTATCTGATACTAATTCAAGGATTTACATCTCACACGTGTGCAAGTTGAACTTGTATTTTATGTGAACGAGTTTTGGGCTTCCAGCAACAATATAAATCTTAGCGAAATCCTGCAATCAATTCTTGAGAAAGCTTGTAAAGCTCTTGATGACCAAACTGTTGCTTCCGTTGGGCTTGAATCTGCTAGAGAAGAACTCCCTGAACTAGCTATAAAGGTCGCAAATGACTGTCAGCAAGTAATGATAGTTTCTTCCCTCTCTGCAATTGCTGCATCTCTTGAAAGCAAAAACCATATCACTGAATTTCAGTAACTTGTTACCCTTAGACAGCAATTTGAGGCAAGTGGAGTGGATGATGAGTAATATTAGCTAAGTTTCAAAATGGTCTTTCAAATTTATCTTTCAAACATATTTCTTTGTCACTTCTTGAAATGGCTGATTATGTATATAGTCAGCTGATGTGTTGTCAATTGTTCTGTATATTTCTTAACTAGCTCGTATACCCGTGGAAATTACCTGTGGCAAAGCTTTGATAAACCTGGAAATACGTTTTACCAGGACGTAAACTCGGTTGGAATTTGAAAACTGGGTTTGAAAGGTACCTCAGTTTTTGAAAAAGTAAAGATGATCCTTCTTTAGGTGAATGTACAAATCATTTACAAAACCAGCACTCTTAATGCAATCTCAATCCCAATGGTAGTTTTAAATTTAAATATACACAAGTCAATTTAAGATTGTAAGCCTAAAAATTTATTAATATTATGTACTCAGTAGTTATGTATCTAGACTGCAAGCATCACAAATAAAGATTTAAAAAGAGACTACGACAGTAAAGATAGAAATGGAGACCTGGAATTCTGTAAAATCTAAACAAGCTACTTACACCGGAAATTCTGTAATGGTACACAAGCAGAGAGGAAACTCTCCCAAGGAACTGGTAATGCTCCCTGATCTTTATATTGTAAGATACCTGCCAACATATTGGTTCAAGAATCTCTCTAATTGAGATATATGCAAACATAATTAAAATAATTTCCAGTTGTATAAACATTACTTGTCTGTTTTTATAATGTTCGATATACGGTTACTGCAGGAAAGAGTTTCTGGGATTAACATTGAGTCAGATGAGGAGATCAGCAGAGACTTTTGCTACTTCCTCGGATATAACGAAACAGGTGATCAACTTATTGTTATGTTTTTGTACTGAACAGTCTGCGCTTGTAGAAGCTCGTCTTTAAAGTTTAAATACTACATTTGCAATTAATAATCTGAAATTTAAACAAGTCTATTTTATGACAAGGCACTGGCAATTTTTCAATGCAAGAAACGCAAGAAGGGATTGAAATGATTCTGAGGAATCAGCAGAGACTTTTGCTACTTCCTCTGATATAACAAAACTGGTGATCAACTTATTGTTATGTTTTTGTGTATTGAACAGTCTGCATTTGTAGAAGCTTGTCTTCTGTTCCTTTAAATACTACATTTGCAATTAATAATCTGAAATTTAAACAAGTCTATTTTATGAAAAGGCACTGGCAATTTTTCAATCAAGAAGCACAAGAAGAGATTAAAAAGATTCTGAGGAAAGCGAGGAGAAAAAGAAAACATGGTAATACTATCATTATAAGTAGATTTTCTTTCATGTAAAATAGCTGATTGACTCCCCTGCCCTACCAATATACATATATAGGTACTTCTTTTGAATCTTTGCATCTCTCGTGGAAATCGTGATGTAAACCTCTCAAAACTCACTTTATCAATTATTAGTGTGTCAATTTTAACAACTTATTATAAATAATTTATTAAAGAATCGATATTATCATAGTTCTTGTAACTTAGTGCATTTTTTTTATATGCTCTATCTTGCACTGTTAATTTTATTCAAGTACTATGTTAGGATATTAATGTATTAATATATTATAGGGATATTCTCTATGGTACCACTGTACAATTGGTTTTTGCCAATGGTACCATCACATTTTTGGTTTCTATACGTGGTAATCCTGTATTTTTGGTTTCTACGTATGGTACCCTTCTATTAAGTAAAAAGTAATAAAAAATAATAGAATCGATTTCAGACCGGAAAATAAATTGTATATTTCAAATTTTTGTGAAAAGATACATGAAATAGATTTTTAAATCATGTAAAACGGAGGCAAACTGAGTGATATATTAATGATAAAAGTTTGGTTATGAAATTTTAATATATATTACTATTTTAACTCTATTGTACATGATTTGAATGTCTATTTCATATATTTTTTCGCATAGATTTCAAATATATAATTTGTTTTCCGGTCTGGAATCGATTCTATTATTTTTTATCACTTTTTACTTAATAGAAGGATACCATACATAGAAAACAAAAAATACAAGGTTACCATGGATTGAAAAGCAAATATACAAGGTTACCATAGATAGAAGCCAAAAATGTGATGGTACCATTGACAAAAGCCAATTGTACAGTGGTACCATAGAGAATATCCCTATATTATATATGAATATGATATGTTTCCATTGTTAAGTCATATTATTCTTGTTGACAAAGTTTGATCTTGTAATCTATATATAATAAATTATTGTGAATGAGAAAAAAGGACATTGAGAATTTTATCAATGTTCGCGATTGAATTTTTATTTTTTCATTCTAGAGGCTTTAGTTTAGTCATTTTCTTCTAAAATTTTAAATTTGGGTTTTGCCACTAGACTTTGTATGTGTTTGTGTAGTCTATGTATGTGTATTTGTATACTGTTTGTCATATACTGTTTACGGTGGTGCATGTTTTACCATAAACTCTGAGCCGTGTATCCTGTAGCAAATACTCACTGATAAGATAATTAATGTTCTTTCCTCCTTTAATTCTTGAAATTATCCCGTACATGATGCTCATTTTTTATTTACAAAACATGATAATAATTATCTCATTTGTATATATTTCTCAGGAATTATAAAGATGGAGATGGTGTCTACCTTAAGTAATCTTATAAAACAAAAGAAGTGGTCTTGATTTTATTTTCTTTTATAATTGAATAATCAATAGATAATAATAGTGTAATTTCAATATGAAACATACCTGCTATGAGATGGCCCTCTAAAATTTGTATATAACAGTAAAAAAACAAAGTGTTAGAAATAGTAACCTGCTTAACGAAAAGGTTCCTGGGTATCTTCTCAAAACGAGATCAAACAAAACACTGCCATGATATATTATGCTAGAAACTTCAAAAGTGGAGTATAAGGTAACATTACAAAGATATGAAACAAGCATTTAAACACTTCACCACAATAAGTTTGAAACCAACCTAGCAAACTTCAAAAACAGTTTAACACGAAGTCGATAAATAAGCAACGATACCTTTCAACTATCAAAAGACTTAAGACTAGACAATAGACAGGATACTACTAGAGTAAAAAACACTCCAACTTGCACCAATCCATGAAAGTTAAGGACTAGGTAATAGATCATCTCCGATGAAACCTACAGCCAGGTTAATACCCACAGTTCCAAAAGCTTTCTCAATTTCTGTCAACTTCTCCACGCGAAGAGACTGCACATCTTGCAATTTAGCTTTTGCATCATCAACACGAGCTTGCAGATTTTGTAGTTTGATTTTGGCATCATCAACACAAGCCTGCAGCTCTTGTAGTTTACTTTTGTCATCGCTAATACGGCAGTCAATTGCATAAAGCTCGGGTATCAAAGGATTTGAAAACCAGAGATGTTCTATATAATCTAGTCGGCTCACCACCCAACTTAAATTGAATCCTTTATTTTGCAAATAAGCGAATACATCCTTGTACTCCACAAGCATCTCAGAATCAATCTGAGTCATAGATTTTTTGGTAAAGTCATTTATTGAGGTGCACAACATATTTAGATTCATTGCACATAACTTCTTTTTGTTTTTGGTGAAGTTCTCAAAGGTTTCTGGGTATTTAAGCATAATAAGATTGAGTAGGCATACAAACTCAGAGTTAACTTTATGGCCTCGCCATAACCCAAAATCTCGATTGTCTGCAGAAGAGCTCACTGGATCTTTTCCCATCTCTTCACGTGGAGCATCAATATTTCTAAGCCTGTCAGCATCTACTACAGAAACTTCTGCAACATGCTCTTCTGTGGGAGGAATCATGTTCTGCAAACAATTTAAAAATCAGTGATACATCTCAACGACCAAGAAAAGGGCATCTTCATATGATACATCCAGTTTGAACTAAAAGCTTGGACTAAAAATTAGTACAGTGCGCACTATAGCCATTGCCATTGAGCAATTGTGCATATATAGGTAAAACATCTGACAAAAATATCAGTAACCCATATCAAGTTCTAGAAAATGAGGAAAGAACATCCACCAAAAATTAAATCTCAAAAGCCCTAGTTTATATAGCCACAGTAACAATTTACAATGAGCAAGTTGGCATGGCTTGAAAAAAATCTGTAAAAAAAATACTAGTTTAATATTAAGACGGTAAACTAGCCTATGAACTCAAATGTTCAGACCTCTTCTCATTAATCCTATTGGGTGTGTACCGTGTATCGATCAGCTCAAAAGGATAATATCAATTCCAAGAATTTAAATTGTGATGCATACTAGATTCAGATCAAAAGATTTATATTACAATAGAGTGCAGCTTTTCATTTGCATGCTTTATGTATTCTGGCCGAATGACAATTTGGACCCTAATATTTATACAAATGAACACTGAACCGTAATATTTAAGCAAGTAATGTCTCAAATTTAATTTTTGCATTTCATCCCCTTAACAGCTCACTGTCACAAAATTTACTCAACATAACGCAGATCAATAGCCATCGTTTGGATACAAATTGTTCAAACTATTAATTTGCAAGATTTAATATATCAATTTAAAAAATTTAAATTTTTATGCAAGTACAAGTGTAAACATATGGGTTCAAATTATCATTTGACGTGTGTGTGTGAACGATATCTTGAACAAAGTTGATGATAACAGATCTAAAAGAGTAAGCTTATATTGATAATATATGTTGTTATTTAAGATATTTGCGCCTAACCTGGCTACAAATAATGTCAATTGGTATGAAGGTGTCTTCTTTCTCCCAATTATAATTTATATCATCAAAAAGACCAGCATTCTTAATACGACAACTTCACTACAAAGAACTGTTGTCTTCTTTTTTTGAGCAAGCCCAATTTTAAAAATATTTAAATACTCATGCACACATTTGCATCCATGGATTGGTAATTAAAGACGAGGGATATCAGCTAGGATGAACCTATATATACATTTTCATCCCCTACATCTGCAATTCTAGAGAATCATTAATTAATACCCATAGACCCACCAGTTCATCCCCTACATCTGCAATTCTGCATCACAATACCATAACTTAAAGGAGATTGGCAACTGATAATAAATGCTACATGTAGTGTATTTCCTTCTAAAAAAAGACAAAAAGTGCTATGAGTTATCGAGAAGGGTAATACGAATTCATTAAATACCCGAGGCAATGTTGTGACAATGGTTCCTCTTGGAGAGCCACCAAGCAAGTAGCTTCTGAGAGCAGTAGATATACTTGATTCATTATATTCATGTGGTAGATTCACACACTTCAAGTTACCGAAAGGAGAAGGTTCCCTGGCAAGGTTGTCAGAAATCGCAGAGAGCGCCTACAAAATATTAATCGAACAGGATTTAGAAATGCCTCATGTATTTCTTTTTTGAAGTACCAGATTTTGCAGGAAGCAAGACCACTGAAGGAGCTAAAGAAAAATGACATAATGACTTTTTGTTAGGAAAACTCATAGACTGTAAGTTTGTGACGACTGTCCACCATTGTTACCTTAAAATCTGTCAAGTTTGATGTTAAACTTAATTTGGAACACTAATCATAAATTATAAAAATAAAAACCGCTATAGAATATTGATGCATCATACAAAATATAATTACAGAATTAATTAGTTTTTATTGATTAAAGCAAGAGTGTAATTATCACAGGTATATTCAAACATAAAACTCCCTGCTTTTATAGTTGCGTAAAGGCTTCTAACAACTTAACTGGATAGTGATCTAGATAAGATGAGGCTGAATGTGTAATTACCTACATTTATACAATAATGTATTAATCATATTTTTTATAAGGTGGAGAAGCATAAAAAGGCATTGTTGAGATTGATATAGAAAGTTACCTTGATGCTCTCCAAGTCAAAAGTAAGATTCTTGGCATTACCAAGTTGTGAAAGCATTTTTTGAAACCTTCGATAATATTGCTTCCTATAAATCCATTCCATGTTCCCAAACCAACCCTGTAACTTCATATTCACATTCTCCAACTCAGGAACTTTCAGAGTGATTGAAAAGATGCCAAAAGAAGTGAAACTGCAGAGTTTTGGTGTGGAAAGGTAAATGCGACCATTAGAATCAGAGCAGCGGGTCCTAATATCCAGGTTCAGCAATTGAGGAAGAGGAAAATATATATGATGATAATTTTTGAAGACCACCCTTGTTAATGTAAGATTTTGTAGGTTGACAAGTTTCGAATAAAAGAATCTTGTCGGAAGCTCTACATCATCCAGCTCTAAGCTTAATAAACCTGGGAAATTCAGACCTATTCGGCGCATTCTACTACACCCTGACAGACGGAGAGTTGTTACATGAGGCAAACTGAAAGAGAAAGATGACTTTGATATATCCCAATTATCAAGACACAGTGTTCTTAAAGCAGGCAAGCTGGTCAAACATGAATCCGGTATGATATGATTACCATCCAAATTCGGGCATTTCAAGCAGAGATACGTTAAAGCAGGTAACTCCCAGCAATCTGATTCCGATGCTAACTCTCCAAGTCTTAGTTGCAATGTAAGTTTCTTTAAAAATGTAGAGCTCAATGTGGATAACTTATAAGACATACATTTCAGCTGAAGATTTAAGTTTTTGAGATTGCGCGAAAGCGCATAACCAAGAAACTTGTTGAGTAAATCTTTAGTAAGTTGATAACTGGAAACACACAACCTCAAATGTAAAATATGGGATTGATGGTGTCTGTCTTTCATAAGGTTACGGATAAATGTAGATGTTTTCCAAGATGAAGAGTGTTCATACTCACCGATATTGAGATAAGGGAGACTAGTCCAAATAAGCTTCCATCGTTTCGAAACAACACTGGTTTGAACTGCTTCTTTTGCATCCAGATATGACATGATTTTATGAATTAGATCATCAGGCAATCTGCTTATCTTATCTTCTTCATCTTCAAAAACCCTCATTTTCTTCTTAGCTCCAGTCCCACACCCCATTTTTTCAACTCGTTGTTTTCTCTGCAAACTGCAAACCCTAACCCAATGACGGTTCGCATATGCATCTGTGGATGCTTTGAAACAACCATTTATATATTTGTTTGTATACGTGAAAACAAAATTAAATAAGTAAATCTTTAAAATATTATCAAATATATTTTAAATGATAATAATACATAATAAAAATATATGTAGTAAATATTTTATATTACCGTATATTAAATTTAATATTATTTGATGTCATGAATTATTTTATATACAAATTATTATTATTAAAAAAATAAATGAATATGACCAGTTCTGTTTAAAATGAATATATAGAGTTAATATATGTTTTTATTCATACAAATATATGTTTTTATTCATACAAGACATTACTCAGATGTTTATGAATATATATTTCTTTTNGGTATTCATATGTGCAAGCGTATTGAAGATGATTGCAAAAATGGCAGATTACTAGTTTATTTTGAATTTTTCTGTTATGAGTTTGTATATGGATTTTGTCTGGGATTAGTAGTTTATGTTCTGAGTTCATGTTATGGCAAAAATGGCAGATGTAGTTTAGTTACAATAGTTTATGCAGATGTCTCGGAGTTGCAGTTTTGTATGCAAGCAGGCTCTGCTCTGTTTTGGTGCAGGGGCAGGTGTCTGCACGGGCCTCTGTTATATCTCTTAATAAGAGAGGCTCGTAGACGGGCCTCTCTTATTAACCGAGGCTCGGTCCTTTTTTTAAAAAAATCTCAGCCGTTCAAGATCCCACCCAACGGCTCTCAAACCATTTGTTAAAACTCCTCTAAACAGCGAATGATTGACGTAGATCCGGCCCCTATTGTAATAATGCAAAACAACTAAACTTCGATCAAAGACGACTCAAAGACCATTACTAAATGCAAAGAGGGAACAAAGCAATCAATCCAAGCATGCCCTCCCCAAACTTCGATCAGCTTTGAGATTATCCAGATTCAAATTATCACGCCTACAAAATGAGAAAGCACCAAGAGATCAGAAGCTTGAATTTCAGGGACAACAAAAATGGAGGGCAAAGATTTCAATAAACCTAATCAGTCAAAGACACTATACTATTGATCAATAAATTCCTAAGAAGCTTTATGCGCTCCAGGCTTACTCAACTGATTGAGAGCTCAATCAGAGTTGTAGAAACACAGATATCATGAACAAAAAAAGATATTCCTTTAAATAGTTCACAAAATACTATTAAGGCTTGTCTCACTAGATCACAACTTAATGAAAGTATAGTAATAACTAACAGTCAATGATTCCGATTTCTGAAAATATTTTCTTACTTGAGAAAAGCCGAGCAAATATGTGGGAGAAATGATGAACTTGCTACATAATCAAAACGATAAATTTGATGTGCCTCGAGCTCTGCAGTGAGTTTTTTCTTGCCGTCAAGGTTTGAGATGGTCATCTGAAACACCGCTACAAGCAAAAAGAATTCAGGGTACGTCTTAGTCCAGGGGGCCCTGACAGAACAGATGAAGCAATATTTGTCAGCATCATCGTCGAATGGGATGATAAAGGAATCGGAGGAACTTGTGATGCGGGAATCAGCAAACATTTCCTCAAGCCAATCTAGATTATTAACTAGATATGGTTAGTCCTTTTGATTATTAACTTACCCTTTCGAGTGGTTCGTCATTCTAACTAAGTGACATACTTGTACTCATATATATTGTTGCTTCGGCTATTTTATATATACTTATTTGTCTCTTTGGTCTAGTACTGGAATATACTAGTCCACCATCTTTCTTTATTAAATAGGGATTTAAAGTCGTAGTACTTGTTGTCTAGACTTTGTTGTGAGGTGAAAGTGAAGTGAGGTGATCCTTGTTCTAAGACCCAAGTCCTAGACACGCCGACGAGGAGTTGAGTGTCTTTGCACCGTGAGGAAAAGGAAAGATCCAAGACCTAAGACACGGATCCACGACCTACATTGTTGTAGAGGACCATAGTTTACACAAAGATTTTTATGTATCTTTGAGGAGATAAAGGGGAAGTTACGCTCCAAGATAAGATCGTAAGGGATACTACTTGCATGTGAAGAGGTAACAAGAAGTGACGCTCTAAGACCAGCTTGTAGGACTACTACTTGTCTGTGAAGAGGTAACGTAGAGTTATGCTCTAAGATCAGCTTGTAGGGGTTCTACTTTGATTGTGAGGAGATAATAGGGAGTTACGCTCCAAGATAAATCAAGTAGGTTTTGCTTTGTATTTTAAGGGGTTAACGGGTAGTTAAGGTTCAAGATAAATACATAGTGTTATAAAAGCTTCTTAGCCTGCTATAAGGAGTACTTTCTACTTATAGTGCAAATCTTGAGTTCATGGAGGGATTCTGGGACTAGACTAGGGGTGAGCGGATCCGTTAGGAGATTGCGTCATCGCAAACTAGAATAAAAATTCCTTTGTGTACTCTATTTCTTTTCTTTGCTTTTATTTTCCGCATCTGTATTACTAGTTGACTAGTAATATTTTAAAAAAGAGAAAAAAAAATTTAAAACGTCAAACTCAATTTTTAAAACGGTATTAAGCTATTCAACCCCCCTTTTAGCTTATACCGCCCATTTCGGACCTTAAAACCACCATTTTTGAGTGATTAGTGATCAAGTTTTGAAATTTGAAATTTTTTTAAATTACAAATACCCAATAATTTGAATTAAAATAAACACAACACTTAATAATTACGAAACCCAATCACAATACTAATTAAGAAAAATGAGGCAAATGATTTTTTGTATTTTGGTTAAAAAATCGAACTTAGCAAGCTAAAAGCTTGAGAAATATGATTATCAACTAAAATTCAATTGATAAAGATCAAGATTCGAGCATGTTAGGGATTGTGGTTCTATCAATGTAATCAACTAATATTTACTTAGATTAATTAATAATTAACTAAGTAAAAATATACTGTCATATATAGTTTGACAATATATTTAAAATGTTACTTGTAATAAAGATGCTCAAATAGTCAAATAGATGACAATAAGTATCAACAGTTACTGTCATATGTAAATAGAATAAATAATCAATGAGGTAGAAGTTCACAAAGTGTTCATGCACAGCATAGATCAAATTTCTGACAGTAACATTCTACATTCTGGAGCCTATGACAGCATGTTCGAGTGACAGCACCTTCTGGAAACAAATGACAGCAACTATTCCTTGACAGTAAACTTGGCGGAGAATGAAGATTCTATGACAGCAAGTTTTATTGACAGCAACTATCCCCTGACAGTAAACTTGGCGGAGACTGAAGATTCAAGACAACAAGTTTTCTGACAGTAGTTTTGGCAGGGAGAGTTGACAGCATGTTTGGCGGGATGATCGACAGCATATTTGGCGGAATAGTTGACAGTACCTTTGGATGACAGTATGTTTTAGAAGACTGGTGTTCCTGACAGTAAAGTTTACGGTAACAAAGATACTGTCACCCAAGTGAAGCTGAAGGTTGACAATAACCTTCATGGAAGCTGACAGTCTGTTTCAAGTTGCAGACTAGGTTAAGTCATTCACAGATTGATTTTGACATTTTTACCTAGTCTGTCAAGTCTACAATTGCAACTTGAGATAAAGTAAGCAAAAAGGTTAAGCGTGCTCATGGTGTCAAGAATGTCAAATCCTCACAGAGTACCTTTATCTACATTTGGAATGAAGACAAGACTCATGAAGAAAAAGTGAGATTACCATTTCGAGTATTGTCCAGGAAACAAGAGAAAGTGTACTTGTAAGTGAGATATGTGTTGTAGTTTAAATACACACATCTCACAAGCACTTTAAGATACACACAACTGAGCTTAACTTTTCTCAAGCATAAAAACTCTAGCAATATCTTGTTATTGTATCTATTGAAGCTGGAAATCCTTTCCAATCAGTTGTAGCAACAAAAATTAATAAAATTAATTTTTGAAGTAAAACACTGTGTGTCCATAGCTTACTTGTCTGTTGTTTTGTAACTTAATACATTTGTTTTTGTTTTGTTGTTAGCAAAAGTTTTAAATTTTATTAAGTTGCATTCACCCCCCCTTTTGCAACATTCATACTGTTTAACAGAGCATTTTAAAAGTCTTGTGAAGGTTTGATTTGTTGAAAAGTCTGAGTATTTGTGTGTATGCGCGTGTGTGTGTGTATATATATATATATATATATAATTGAATTTGAAGAAGATGAATGAAAGGAAAAAAAATCGACTGGTAAGACTTTTAATACTAAAGCCTTATAAGACTTTCCTAAACTTGGTAAGACATTTTAAAAAGTTCATTTTTGAAAAACTCAGTAAGACATTTGGAAAAGTTCGGTAAAACGTTTTTTAAAAAACTCAGTAAGACTTTTGAAAATTCTTGCCGAAAAAGTCTTTTTCGAATTTAATTTTAAAACAACATAATAAATGTCTTTAATAAATGTCTTTTCGAAAATTTTAAATAAAGTCTTTATAAAAAGTCTTTCCGAAAATTAAAACTATTAAAAGTCTTTTAGCAATAATTAACAGTCTTATTTAACTAATAATATATATATATATATATATATAATATATTAATTACAAATATATATACAATATTTATTATAGCATGACTGAACTATTAAAAACATATAATAATTACTACTATGCAATAATATTCAAAATAATTAATACAATAATTTATATATTAATGCTTAATATTTAAATATTCAATTTAATATAAAATAATATTTTTTACATAAATACTTATGCTATATTGGAAATAATTGTCTTCTACGAGTATCAAATTATTCTTAAGACATTTTTTTCAAATATTCATAAGTCCCAGGATAATGTTGATTTGAAGTTCATAAATTTTTTAAATATTAAATTTAAATATTTATGAATTTAATTCGACTCCTAACAACAAAAAATGTACCCATATTTAACATTTCTAATTCACTAATCAACTCAGAGAAAGTGGTTTCATGAATATGTCATCAATTTGATACGGAGCGGGTACAGAGTGTAATCGGCTACTCCTATCACATACTAACGTGAATTTACATTGCGTTTATTATTTTTAATTATTTCCTAGATTTGTGAATGATGTATAGTATTCTTGGGCCTGTAATCTATATTTCATAAAACCCATAACAACAGGTGGTGTGTGAGATTCAAGCGGGGCAATGTGCAAGCAAGCCCTACCTGTATAAAGAGCCTGTTTGGCTACCCGCAANAGATTCAAGCGGGGCAATGTGCAAGCAATCCCTACCTATATAAAGAGCCTGTTTGGCTACCCGCAATTTATGGAAATAAGGGCTTATTTTCGGGAAAAAATAGGGATGTATGTACTTTTCAGAAATAAGTCCTTATTTCCGGAAATAATTAAGTTCATATTTGATTTTAAAATTCTAAAACAAATATTTATCTTTAAAAAAAATATGAAAATATGTAAAAAATAAAAATAAAATAAGCTACTTATTTTAAGTTTAAGGAACCCCAAACGGCCACANTCCCAAACACCCCCAAAGTAACGCATCTTTAAGACGAGTGTTCGTGATTGTTTTCTTAAAAACGTAACTTAAACTTGCGTTTCTAAATAAATCATTTTTTTATAAATTCGGTAAAAACATAACTTAAAATTGCGTTTTTAAAAAATCCAACATTAAGTTACATTTTTAAATAATATAAAAGATCATTTTTTGACATTGTTATATTTTGAGTCATTTTTCTTCAAATTGTGATACAAAAGGCCTATCACCTTTTTTTTAATCCAAAACCTGAAATTCGTAAAGATCATGTCGGGCCAGGCTGAGTGAAAATTTGGGCTGTTTAATTGGGCCAAAAGATTGGAATGAACCATTCATTCCCCCGCCCATTCCCTTCCATCTAAAATTTCAACTTTCATTACATCTAAAATTTCTATAGCTCTCCCTGACAAAAAAAAATTCTATAAGTTGTGTGTGTGTATACTGTGATTATATATGTGTTGTATAATCAGTGTTGTNTCGTGTATGCTTGAAGTTGACTAACAGAAATGGATCGTACTTTTGTGAATAGAACCTTGTAAGTAATGAAAACAATATGATAACTGTTTTATGGATCGTATTTTTCATTTGGTTTCTTTCTAATTCATTTCATAAAGAGGGCTTATTCCGAAAGAAAAGAATCCAACCTTGATCTGTAACCTGGAGTCATTTTCTTTAAACTGTTTTTGGGATGCTACAGATATGATGACTCTATTGCCTCAGCGTCTAGTGCGATGGTTTCTGTTGATCAATTAGCTTGGCAATTGGGTCGAAAAAATCTTTGAATTGATTTTATGAGATGGTATGTTTAGGTTGTAGCAATAATCATTTGGAGACTCATCAAATCAAATTTAACCTCTGATGAATATTTTGATGAATGACATTTCTTCTGCAGGTAATTTAACTAGAGGAAGAACCATGTGTATCTTTGAATGGTTTCCGGCACTATTCTGGCTTGTTCATCAGTTGAATACATCTAATGCTTAAATTTATTAGTCCACTTTGCATGGATAAACGACTTCGGTAACGTGTACTTATGTCATAATTATTGTGTTTATATCATTGGAGGATGAATGGGTCAAAGTCCAATATGTTTATAGCTTTTGATCTGATGTTTGAAGTTCTGGAATACTATATTTCTTGATTTATTTTGGGATATTATATTTCTTGATTTATTATGCAATTAATTGTCAAATCTGCATTTATATTTGTCAATTCCAATTATAGCACATTTGAATAATAGAATGCCATTCAAACTTGAACCAGTCTATTAGAAATGCTTAATGATTGATCTTATTGATCAACGAATTACCTAGAGGACTGATCCCAATTTCTTGAATTCATTCAACTTTTAGTTTAAGGATCTGATGCTATCATATAGCAATTGCTATATCGGGTAGGTGTACTTATGGACGGGTATCCCCTTGTTTTGCCCTTCCCATCTCGATCCAATCATGGCACCAAAATGCACCGGGTTTTATGGGTCGGGACAGGGATTTATAGTTAAATCATCTTTTATAAAGGAACTAACATGTGATATTGAGAAAAAATGGTCATCTCTACTTAATGATTGATCTTGTTGATTAATAAACTACCTAGACTACTGATCCCGATCTCTTGAATTCATTCTACTTCTAGTTGAAGGATGTGATGCTAGCATATAGCACATAGGAGTTATGGATAGGCATCCCCTCGTCTCATCTCGCCCCACCCATCCCGATCCGATCATCACAACAAACGACACTTGACTTTAGGGGTCGGGATGGGGATTTGTAGTTAAATCATCTTTGATATTGAGAAAAAATGGCCATCTTTACCAATCCAGTTGCCCCTAATTAATTAAATATAAAATAATAATTTTGTTAAGATTTTCTATATATTTTTTCGTTTGAGTTCGTAATAAGTTAATAAGTTGAAATCATCCTAATGTTATCCAATAAATGAATAAATGAATGAATGATAGAGAATAAATTAAAATGATTAAATGAATAATTTATAACATCTTTGAATTATATAATATTTCGTAACAGCAAACAGAAGTGTAAATTAGTTAGGTGTAAAGTGTAAAATCATAGTTATTAAAAGCGCGCTTAAGCGCAGCTTAAAGCGCGAAGCGCACCCATTGAGCTTAGCTTAAAAAAAGCTCAGAGTAAATTCAAAAGCCTAGCTTAAGCGCGCTTAATCGTGAAGCTCAAAGCGCAAAAAGCTCCAAAAAAGCAGGCTTTTATATAAATAGGTTTTTTTATAAGATCTAAACATTATTTTAAAGTTTGGGCCAATATTTTGTCTTTTTGGGCTCTTTCTTCAAGACCCAATACAAAACACATGTTATATCTTTAAACCTAGCTGTCGTTCTCAACAAAATCCACAAGAAGATACAAGCTTCCAACGGCTATAAACATCAGGTTTGTCTTCTCTCTTTCTCCTTTCTCTTTTCTCTTTTCTCTTTCCTTTTTCTCTACTCTTCTCTTTCTCAATCTCATATATATGTATGTATGTATGTATGTATGTATGTATGTATGTATGTATATATGTATGTATATGTATATATATACATGTATATGGGTCTGTAATACATATATACACGCATATATGATATAACACAAATAACACATATATGGGTCTGTAACACATGTATATACATGTATATGGGTATGTTATATGTATACAAGTATGTATATACTACATACATAACTGTGTACTATTTATGTTTGCAGAAAATGACCAGTGAAAGTGGAAAAGACCCTGCTTGGAAATATGCTACACAAGATCCAGAAAATAAATTAAAATTCAAGTGCAACTTTTGCAGTAAAACAACTTATGGTGGAGTATTTAGAGCAAAAGAACATATTGCTGGAGGACGGAGAAGTGTAACAGGTTGCAAAAAAGTGCCAGAGGCTGTTAGAAAAGAAATTGAAGATTACTTTGCCTCAAAGAAGAAAGCAAAAGAGAATATCAATTTAGATACTTTCGGACTAGAAGGTTCAGATGATGATGTAATTGAACAAATCCCACCAAGAAAGCCTCAAACATCTGTGGGCAGCAGCATATCAATGAATAAACCAAACAAAAAGGGTCCAATGGATATTTACATGACACCGCATCCAGAAGTTGTTGTGAAAAAAAGAAAGGCGATACAAACTAGAATAGATGAAAATGATGGAGCACGTAAGGAGCTGAGGAAAAGGGCTTGTAAGGCTTTTGCAAGATGGATGTATGATGCATGCATCCCCTTTAATGCTGTTAATTATGAGAGTTTTGAAGTTGCGATTGAAGCAATTGGGCAACATGGCCCAGGGATGAAGCCGCCTTCTTTTCACGAGGTAAGAGTTCCCTTGTTAAAAGAAGAGGTTGATGAAACAAATGTAATTATGAAAGATCATGAAAAAGAGTGGAACACATATGGCTGCTCACTTATGTGTGATGGTTGGGTTGATCGAAAGCACAGGACATTAATAAACTTTTTAGTAAATACTCCTCGGGGCAGCTTCTTTCTTGAATCAGTTGATGCATCTGCGCATTCAAAAACTGGAGAATTGTTGTATGAATTAATAAGCAAGTATGTAGAAAGAATTGGGCCATCAAATATTGTTCAAGTTGTGACAGACAGTGCTTCCAACAACAAATTAGCAGGTAATATGTGTGTGTGCGTTTGTTTGCTAAAATTTAACATGTACAGATTTGTGTTATCAACATTCCAACTTAAAGTTTTTTCTTAACAGGTAAATTTTTGGAGGCAAAATATCCGCACTTGTTTTGGACTCCATGTGCAGCACACTGCATTGATTTAATGCTGGAGGATCTATTCAAGATTCCAACTTTGAACAACACAATTGCAAGAGCTGTGGCAATGAATTCATACATATACACTAGACCTGGAGTAGTGAATATCTTGAGGGAATTTACTGCTAACAAAGAACTTGTTAGGCCTGCAAAGACTCGATTTGCTACTCATTTCATTACACTATCGAGGATTTACAAGTTGAAGGCTAACTTGAAAAAAATGTTCATTTCCGAGAGGTGGACAAAAAGTCATTACTCAAAGGAGGCAGCGGGAAGAAAGATAAGTGCGGTCATAGCAAATCCAAGTTTCTGGAATCATATCCTTTTTGGTCTTAGAGTAGCAGGTCCACTTGTCAAAGTCCTTCGTCTTGTTGATGGAGAAAAAAAGCCACCTATGGGATACATTTACGAGGCCATGGATAGGGCAAAAGAGGCCATTGCACTTTCTTTTGGCCATGATGAGGATAAGTACAAGGAAATATTTGAAAAGATCGATAATAGGTGGAACATACAACTCCACCGACCGTTGCACGCAGCAGCTTACTACCTCAATCCAGATTTTTATTATTCAAATCCAGATATTGAGGAAGATGCAGAGGTGGTAAAGGGGTTGTACAAATGCATAGAAAAGATGAATGCAGATCCAAATGTGCAAGATAAAATTGGTGAGCAGTTAGAAATGTATAAGAGGGCAGATGATTTATTTGGCTTGCCGATGGCTATACGCCAAAGAAAACTCAAATCCCCAGGTATGAATTATTATCTGAACTTGAAATAGTTAAAATACACATTAATATTATCTTGAAAAGTCTGATGTATGTGCATTTAACATACTGTTATTGATCAGCTGCATGGTGGAGTTCGTATGGTAAATCTGTTCCTGAGTTGCAGAAGTTTGCCATTAAGATTCTCAGTCTCACGTGTAGCTCATCTGGATGTGAGCGAAACTGGAGTGTGTTTGAGCATGTAAGTATTTTACAATGCTAACTGGTCTAAAATTCTAAACAGTAAATATACATGTAATAACTCATAACTCATTACTTGATGCACTCATTTTGCAGATTCATACCAAAAAAAGAAATCGACTAGCTCAACAAAAATTGAATGATCTTGTCTTTGTCAAATATAACAGAGCTTTGAGACGTCGATACGAACTCCGAGATACCATTGATCCTATTTTATTAAATGACATTGATGAAAGTAATGAATGGCTAACTGGAAGGCTTGAAGGAGAATCAACAAATGACGACTATGTTTTTGACGAAGAAGATGGCTTGACATATAGGGATGTTTATAATGCTTCTGGTGTTAGAGAGCCATTATATAGATCAAGATCACAATCAAGAGCGGCCAATGCAAACAATAGGAACTCTAGATCCTCCACTAGGAGGTTGATAGACGAGATTGAGGATGAGGATATTGAGTATGAGGATGAGGAAGAGGAGATTGAATTTGCAGAGAATAAGAGCCTTGATCAAAATGAAGATTCAGATTATTTTGATGATGAAGAAGATGTTGATGGGCACATTTAAATTTTTACCACTTCTTAGTATCTTATAATAATATGAAGCATAGACCTATTTCTTTCTTTTGAGGTTATATTTATTAATTAGAATGTCTATCAGTCTAGCTCTAGCTTGAAATTCTAGTTCCCTCTAGGTGATCCCACTAATCTTTATGTTTACATTTATTTTAACATATATATATATATAACATAAAGTATTTATTTATATAGTGCGCTTTTTTTACAAAAGTCCGCGCTTCGCTTCGCGCTTCGCGTTTAAGCTATAGGAGACCCCTTATACTTCGCTACGCTTTTTGCCTTTAATAACTATGTGTAAAACTAAAGTTGTTCTTTTTTTTAATTAATCTGTTAGTAAGATTTTTTCCCCTTTAGAAAAGAATTATATTAATGTATTTAGTAGATGTATATGGAACTACTACAAGAAATGTACACAAATCCATTTCGTTTCATGTATAGGTATTAAATTTAAGTACAAAATTTCGTGACTTACATTGAATGGATATTTTTTGAAATTTCTTACCTTACATATCATGAATATATGTGTATGTTGATTTGATTTCCTATTGTTTAGTGACAATACTTCGGTTAATTGTGGAGATTGACATTTTTTTGTTGGTTTGAAGCGTTCTTTTTTGAATTTTGATTCAATTTTTATCGTAAAACAATTAAATTAATGATTAAATACTCCATGAATATATACCATTACACACTCACACACAATATATACAATATAATGCACTTAAATACTTAACTAAAAGAAGGCCACGCCTATTACATAGGAATAAAAACAACATTTTATTTAATCTATGAAATTTTCTTGAAATGTATAATTAATTCGAAATTTAAAGTGCAATAACCATACAAGTACGATTTCATTTCCTCACTCTTTAGAAATCCCTTTTCCCTTTTCAATTTTTGCTCGTTTTTCTGGTTGCGACTCAATTGATATATCACCATAATTAATCTTGGAGACGTCGCCTACCTGCTCATGGATCGCATTAATATCACCAGAACGGATTATTTTTAGATCTCTCATCAGATTTTGGTAATGAATCTTTATGGCGTCCATGGACTTCCATGGCATCTCATATGCAACTTGCTCAAAGAATACGGGAGATTCAGCGCCATCAAAAGCACACCATATTTTCTCGAAAATTTTAACCTCTTTGAAGGTCCAACCATCACTAGTGTAAGGTTCATTTTCATCAGATGTTGGGGAATTTGGGGAATCCAGTGAAGAATGGCTTGTTGGAGAATTTTGAGGGTTGGGTTCTTCCATTTTCAATGCTTAAAAAAAAGAAGGTTGATAACTGAAGTTATATAGAGATTGTGAGGGGATTATAAAATCACATAAATACAATTTTTAATGAATTCATAATGACTAACTTCGTTCTAGATTCATCAGTAGATAATATCTACTTTAAATGGATCTCCAAAAAGTTTCAAATATTTAATATTCGTACACCGTATTATCTAAAAGATTGACTACAAATTATAATAAGATATCATATAACCTTTTAAAATAATATCTGGAAATATAGATTGGCACAAAACAGGTAGATATCATTATAAGATAGGAACGTAGAGATAAAGTGAGGTAAGGATATAGAGATAAAGTATGTGAAGAAATACATGCTATATTCATTCATGGATATGCATGATGCATTAAAAGTTTCATATTAAACTAAACAGATAGACCTATCTATCGAATTGACTATATAAAAAATAAAAATGTTTATTGTAAACATGTATAAAAAATAAAATTATGAAGGATCATAACTAAAAACCATTAAGATTGGGACGAGGAAAAATATTATTGTTAATTATGATAAATTGTTTTTTAAAGAATATTTATTAAATATTTTTCATATATAATATTAATATATTTGAATTATATTTGATGTGGGCTAAAAATAATTGGAGAAACATATTCTGAGGGTCTACTAGTATATTAAATATTTTTAATTGGTCTAAACAAGAGGCCCATTAACGGGACTCACAGTCGATCCCCACCTGACTCGAGACCGGCCCACGAGATCACTCAAAAAAGCTCAATGCAACAATGATTTCCAAATAATAGATGTTCAATTAATCCGAAATCCGATCTGATACGGAAAAAATTCTGAAAAATCAGGCCCCAAATCTGAAAATTCTGGATTTAAGCCCCAATTCGGACAAAGCCTTTGAAATGCCCGAGAAAAGTCTGATTTTATAATGAAAATTTAAAAATATATAATATTTTTAATTAATTATAATAATATTAATATATAAATTTAAAAAAGCCCGGCCAGCCCCAGGCCTTAAACGGGCCTTGTTTTTTGAGGGAAGCCTAATCCGGTCCGATTCTAAAAAAATACGGGCTTTTTAAAATCCAGATAAAATCCAGCGTGGTGTATCTCTATTTCCAAGTCACACTAAAGGAAGGATTTTAGAAGACAAAAAGGATGGATTTCCCTCCAAGAATCTTATTTCTACTTGGACACTATTACATCCAACACTATAAATATGGTTTTATCTCTCATTTGTAGCACTACGCCACAAAGTTGTTTCTTATAACCAACGACTTCTTCATGAACATCTCTATTTGTAGAACTATGCCACAATTCTTCATGAACATCACCCCATGAAGAGCATGCTCTTCGGTACCACTCCCCTGACTTTGTCATTACCAGTCCCATGTTGTTGAGCGGTTCAGTAACTGTAACGAATCTTCGTGGCCGAATATGAGAAGCGATGTATCAAAACCATGGTAGTCTCAGAAACCCACGAATCGATTCCCAAGGTTAGAAATCTCCTCAAGGGTCAAATTCCGCCCCCTCCTCACTCAAACGCCCCTCCCCAAGATCGAAACCATGGTATGGTGCTCCTTACCCCAAGGTTAAAGTCAAGAGATTATTTGAGAATCTATATCATCGATGAGAGAGAAGATCTATTAACGAAGACAAGATTTTATGAAGGAGACATTTTGATTAGTAACTCATGAGGGGGCCCCAAGGGTTACACAATCCTCTTCCAAGGACGAGTTGTGTTTGATGCCGTCAAGTGTGGAGCATTTCTCCGACTCTAGAGGGTATGACAGAACGATGGTATAGCCTCATCCCCTAAACTTTTGGCTTTTAAGGACCTACTGTCAGGAACTAAAGGTCCTGAGGGTGTGTTTTTGTACATTTTCGATATTTTCTATGTTTTATGCACGTAAATACAGTAGATAACAGAGAAATAGAGAGATTAGAACAGATTAGAGACAGAGATACCATGGTTTAGAGACAGATTAGTGCTTCCGTTGCGAGACAGCTAGTTATTCTATGAACTGTGGTGTAGAATCTACTGGCAGTATTGTCATGTTTTAGATATGGACTGTGATATTGCAGACATTGTGATTACTTTGCTAGTTCATACCGTGACAAGATGAATAATATGACTGTCATTGTTCTAAAATATACAATAGTTATTTCTAAAGCATATAATATTGTTATTCTTTGACCTAAAGAAGTTTATCTGCTTATGAAAGTGCGTATAGAGGAACTTATTTGGAATTTGAATTGAGGATCAATTTAGATTTATCAAGGACTTTAAGTGTTACGTTTTGTTTGAGCATAGAACTGGCACTTATTTGTACTATGTTCAGTATACTCTGTAATGCATATTTGATATACTCTGTCCACATGGATTTGCCCCTTCATGTTACTCTTGATGGAATGTTAGTGGATATGGCCCTATCAGATAATATATGCTCGTCCCGTTTGTCTTGCTCTTTATTTGGCTTCGGAACTTATATAACATACCACAAAAGATCAAAACAAGAATGTTTGTCCCATATTAGTGTCAAAAAGGAATATTAAAATGTCCATGAAGCACAAATATATTATTGCATGATGTGTTTCAGTGATTGTCCCTTAGCTACTAACAGAATGTCCTAGGGAATGTGAACTAAAATAGTAAAGAAGCTAACCCTGGTTGGATGATTCCTGCAGGACACAGTTACCCTGTTTCGTCTAAATGGTGCTATGCAATTTGATGAGAAAATGTATCATATTATTTTTTAAGGGAATGGGCATTATTTTCTTTCACTTGAACTCCACAATTATTTCAGTAAGAGCTCAGACGTTAAATCTCCATTCTAATATTAGTGAAAAACATTGGGGAATAGAAGCGATTTCACTTGGGTGGAGTCAGGTTTGCCTACTTAATCAAAACGAACGCACTCCATGCCTGAAGATTTTTTCTCGTGTCACAGCACAAAGATCTTTCTTACACCTCTTTCAATTTTAGTATTATATTTTCTGGTGAAGCTTCCGTTGAAAAGCACCCTCGACATTCTTCCTTGTGGCATTGTTGTAACGACGACAATGTGTAAGCTTATTTTTATTCATCTTAATCTTTCTACAAGTGCTTTTTGAGTGAATTTTACAAGAGAACTGCAGTTGATCAGTTAGCATCGGAATTAATCTTCAGCATCAGTTAATATTTTGTTAAACGACATTGTTGCTACAGGTATTCTCCGCTAGACTGGAGACATGTGAACCAGATATCTTTGAAATCTTTGGTATCTTGTTATAGTTTTGTCTCGAGAAATTGTTGCGGTCCCTCAACTCTGATTTGTTCAGTTCATTGTTAGAACACATGTACCATAATGTCAGAATTTTTTCCAATATCGATCTGGTAGTTATTTGTTGCACTAGTTCAAAAATATATTTGTGATTTTCTTTCCATGTGAAAATATACTCAGATGATTTTGTGATTTAAAAAAACTAATTCATGAGAATAAAATATTGTAATCAACAATTAAATGGTGGCCCGTTTACAATTTAGATTATTTATTCTAAAAAGTTTGTAATTTACAAATATGTACGCACTCTCGAGTATTTTGAGAAATGTTAACATTTTCTATATTTTAATAAATAATAAAATTTTATTTGAATACAAGCTCATGATAATGATAATAGTTTGAAATTATTTGGCGGGGCCTAGGTCTTGTTTGGTTGTCAAACTTTGTAGTTAATTAACTTACAATTCCTCGAACTTGGATACATGGTAAAAGTTCCGAAGTAAAAACACATGTTTGGTTTATAACTGTGTAACCTCAATTTTTATTATTATATTCTTTTAAATTTTATTTCTAATAATGACAATAATAATAATAATAATAATATATAAATATAAGTGAAAAAGATATTAATCGTAAACTTATATATATTTTATGTAAAAAATATAATTAACTAAATGACATGATCAATTTACTTATAGAAAATGAATTTAATTATTAATTAAGATTCTTCTTAAAATAATGATAACAAAAATAAAATTTTAATTATGATGAGATGACTTTGTATTTATAAAGTAAGGAAAAAAATTTACACTGAAAAAATTAATTTATTATAATATGAATCAAAAGATTAACTTAAAAACACAAATCTGTAAGGTTATTGTTAAAAAATATTTTTTTTATAAACTATTATAATAATAAATAGAAAAATAAATATAATTCATTATAAAAATACAAAACTATTATATAAGTGAGATGTATCTATTTTAAATATCAAAATCTTAAAAATAATTTTCAAAGATGTTAAAAAAATTAATGATACTGTTTAGAAAATATATGTTAATTATAAAATATTATAAAGATGAATAAAATTATTATAAGTTGTTATAAAAAATAAAATATGAGAATAATATTACAAATGTAACTTGAAGTGACCACGGTCTAGCTATGTAATTAGGTTACAGTATTTTGGTGTAATTTTAAATACCTTGGAAGCATGAGTTATCTTATCTATTTTAAAAACTGTATAACCAAACAATGTAATTTATGTAACTTCACAGGAACTTGGAATTACTCTGAGTTACAGCCAACCAAATGAGACCCTGGTGTTTAGTGGTGAGGTAAAGTTTAATTTTGAAATAATGAGTTGAAGCTCATATAAAAATCAAAATAATGTACACCGAAGGTACACTCATTTATACATGCGTTTTGATCGAGCGGCGTTGTTAATAATGTACACCGAATGTACACACATTTATACGTGGGTTTTGGTCCAGAACCAACTCCGCCTTTCTTTTTTTGTGGATAATAAAAAATTCTAGGTAGCCTTCAGAATGAAAAATTGTGTGTGTTTATGATATGGCGAAAAATTATTCACACGACTAGGACCATTTATATACATATAATTGATTTAAATTTAGGCAATAATGCAAGCAGTAAGTAGAGATACGAATAATGTACGTATATACATAGAGCGCTCCTAGGCAAGTTGTAATTTGAATTGTTGTTGTTGTTTGAGGGGCTGGGCTCCTCCTCCAAGTCCTAAATTAAGGGCACAAATCACTCACCACCATCTTCATTCTTTCTCTCTCTCTCCCTACAAATCAAAAACCCATTCTCTCTCTCTCTCATCATCGGTCAGATCTGAAAATATGACCCATTTTTAATAATTAATATTAAATTAAAGAAAATGGGATCGAGCAGTAGTAAATCCCCAGACTCATCATCCTCATCGAGCACTAGTAATAGTAATAGTAATGGTAATGGTAATGGTAGTAATATAATCCGATCGAAAAGCAACAGCAAGGCCAGACATTATTTTCACTCTTCTTGCCTTGGATCTTATCACCACGACCAGGTCCTTTTTGTCATCTTATTATTATTATTATTTATATTTTTATTGTTATTATTCATTTCTGCATTCATTTGTTACAGTATGTAATTTATATTGCTTTACCTGTTTCCTATTGAAATTCTTATGTTTTTAGCTACTGTACATTACCTACATTGTTTTAACCCAAACAATCCCATATGTGTACCATCAATTTTTAGTATAAAACGATGATAACAATGATATGTGAATGTCGATATGAGTATAATGTAAGTTTAAATTAAATAATAACAAGTTAATTGGTATCATTGTGTATGGACAATTTTGGAGATACCATCACAATAATCAATGATGATAAATGTAAATCATTCGGTTGCTATTATTAACTTTTATTATTTTCATATGCATGTGAAAATTTATAGACTGATTAGGAAATTTTATTAATGTAAGTTTTTATTATCCAGATATCGGATAATCCCGCCAATGAAGATGTTGATGACGTGACTTGTGCAAACCCAACTAAATCGGAATCTGACATTGTGATTCCTCAATGTTATGAAGAGGATAAAAGTGGCGAAATGGCCAGTGCATCCTCCAACGTGGAGCTTGATGACTGGGCTCAATCCGATATCTCTGATGCTGTGTCCAGAGGTGGTAGTACATCCTCCCGAGCTTTCTCTTCTCGGTCGTTGAATTTTTCTAGCCGTTTTCTTTCTCGATTTAGTTTCTTTCCTGGGAATGGAAGTTTTAGGCTAAATAGAGCAAGCAGTTTAGGGTCATCGACACCTTATCCCATGCCTCCAACAAGCTTAACTGTACATAATAATGAAGAAGAGCTTCATTTAGGCAGGGGATCTGGTAATGGTTCCATTAACAGAAACGGGACTGGTCAAGGTTGCGACTTGCTTCCAGCATGCTTTATTAATAGATCTTCCCAGCCACTTTATGAAGAATCTGATTCAGGTAACTCGTGTTTAAATTCTTCAGCAACACAAGATGATCAAATATTGCCTACTCAAGATATTGATAATGTAAACTTTGGATTAGGTTTACATTCCCCAAGAAATCATAATGACACTGAGGGTATTGACACACGACTTAATGATAGGCGTAATGGAGCTAGAGAGCCTGTGGAACGCAATGTTCGGTTTAGCAGAACTCTTAGTGTTGGAAGACTTCGTGACAGAGTTCTTCGTAGATCATACTTCCCTGATTTAAGCTTTTGTCCTTTAGAACAAGAGAGGGAAGTGAGAGATGTTATTCAAGGTGTTGAAGCAGGGATAATGGAACCAGAGAACACCTATGTGCTATCGACCCCTGCTGGCTCTGCACCGTCCAATTTATCTAGCTCGTCAACTGGTATTCAAGATTATGGAGTGGAAAGCTCCCGAGGAAGAGAGGGTAGATACCGTGATCTCCTGGAACATAGATCAAATTTTCTTGAACGAAGGAGAAGAATAAGATCTCAGGTTGGTGTAGTTTCTGAAATCACTAATAGCTTATACTGAATTTAATTGATCCCATAGAGCTTTTTAAAAATTATGTGATCATTGGAAGTTGATGAATCTAATTGCAAAATGCCTATTAAAGGCTATCGATCTTTCTTTAAAAGATGTTAAAAGTTGTGCATTTGAACACGTGTATAATATACTATTATATATTAAGTGTGCACATAATAAATTAAATGATAAGATAGTATGTATTTAGAATTTCTATATTTAGCAAAATTGAAATTTAATATTTAGATGATTGTATGATATTCTTTCTGCATTAGTATACAAATATTTATAAGATTGAGACTAGCCAGAGAAGTTATATTTTAATTTTTTATTTGAAAAACTAAGATTATAACACAACATTTTGAAATTGAATGTAAATATTGTACGTACACCTTTATAGATCATTATGGACGCTTTTCTCTTAATTCTATAATAAATATCCCATTCATTGTTATTAAAATTTACAATTCTACAATAGATTATACAAATAAATTAAAATTTTCTATATAGTACCTTAAGCAAAAAAAAAAATAGGTAGACATAAAACTCATTGCAGATTTACAAATCAAGTTCGTGGAGAGTCTTCTTCGTCTCCACTTTTTCCCCACCTTTTCTTCGTGATTGTTTTCTGCAGGTTGATACTCTTATCCCAACTTCAAGAATACTTATGGCCAACCTCATTGTATTTTCACATGTGATCAATCTTTGTCGTCTCCTACACTGTATTTTGTATCGAAGTATCCAATTTCTTCAAAGATACAAATTGCTATGGATTCTATGTCGTGTCCTATGTTGTGTTGACATGGGTATGACAGCCAAAAGTAAAGAGTAGTGTGTTAACCAGAAGTAGAAAAGGCACAAATACACTGAACAAGGTCTAATGCTAGTACGCTATTGCTGGAATAAGGTGGGGGAAAAATGAAAAATAAAATTTACTTGTTAATGATGCATGCAATCTTATCGAAAATCATCTGCCCAGATCTACCAACTTGAGTAAATCACAAGCCTAGCACATGCCCTTAATGAACATGATTTGTCGGTGAAGTTAGGTGGCCTGTGGTGGTGGGTGTGTGCTTTATCTAAGTTGATGGTTTGGGTCTGTATTCTGGGTTTTGCTGCATAACAAGAGGTAATTACGGAGATAAGCAGACAAAGTTGTCTGTAAGAATTTTTGTAGTAAGTGGAATATGTAGAACTATGATTAATCAAATACGCAAAATGCCCTTCTCTAGAAATGCACAGGCATGGAATAACTCTGAAGCTTACTTCAGTCACTTCATTGGCTTATTGCCAATATGTGCATACAACTTTGTCTGATAAGTATAGATGACACGAATAAGTTCAAAACTACATCCATGTTTGATCCAAAAAATGACTCATTGCTATTAAGCTGATCAAGTCTTTTATGGTTCTTCCACCAAAGTTGATTAAGCAAGTTGTGGTGTTCTGTTATTATCTTTGTTTGGCATCTTCTTCCCTTTGTGAAAGTAGTAGGTTTTGTACATTGTTTTCTGCCAAATAAAAAGCACCTGAAGGAAGTTCGGGGCATACATGGTTACCCAAAATTAAGAAACTTACTAGTCCTTTATAAATCTTAAACACATACCAAGTAACATTGGACCAAAATACCTATATGTTAAAAATATGTTTATAAAAAGATCACAGCTATTTTGGGTGTTGAAATGCTCCCAAGTAAGATTAGTTACTAAATAAGATTTTTTGTTAGTATTTTTATTCCAATTTTCTTTCAGGTGCGCGCTCTTCAGCGATTAGGAAGCCGTTTTGAGAATCTATCCGGACATGAGAGATCCTGTATTTTGTCTGGTCAACATCGGAACGGACATTGTATGTGCCGTCTAAATAACAGAAATGTTAATTCCAGTGATGACACCAATGCCAGGGCTAGCATTTCCCGGATTGTTATGCTAGCTGAAGCTTTGTTTGAGGTGATATAGTCTTTACTGATGTTTCGACTTTCAATCTATTTAATTTCCAAAAAAAACTGCGTGGTTGATTATTTGCACAATATGATCAGGTCTTGGATGAGATTCACCAGCAATCTGTAGTTTTATCACGACCTTCAGTATCATCTCTGGGATCTGTTCCTGCCCCCACTGAAGTGGTGGATTCCCTCCCTTTAAAATTGTACAGTAAATCACATAAGCACATGATCGAGGAGGCTGCACAGTAAGTAATTTGTTTTTTTTCTGATTGATTCTATTCTAGCTTATCCTTTGGAATGCCATATATATTCTTATAGGTTTACTTGCCTAAGTCCTTTTTTTAAGCAGTCATAAACATAAGGAATACTCAAGTGATATATTCTTATGATGTTCTATAAAATTATACATTATGTCCACAGTCTTGTGTATCGGAAAATAGTATAAAAAGTATATATATATATAACTGAATGCATATAAAAATTTAGAAGTTTAGATTATTCTGGTCGCAAGAAACGTGTGCTTCGGAGACTACAAAATAAGTTTGTTTCTGTGACAAGTATGAAGTGCGGTTGCATCACATTGTGTGGTGCAGAAGCTAAAAACCACACAAAGTCAAAAGATCTTATTGGTTGGGACTTTGTAAGACAGTGAGTGATAGTCCACAAATACATAAAGCCCAGCCCGTTTCAAGAAAGTGGTCCTCAGTCCCTCTCATCCCGGGCCCAGGTCCACGTGTCACCAGCTGTCATGACCAAAGAGGAAAGTTTCAAGACTGGCACGCGCAGGAGTGTGCTAAGCCCGTGCCAGTTGTGTGCCCAGGACAAAAACAGAGGAAACAATCCTGGAGCTACACGTGTCCAGACCATTGTCACTTGGATGGTTAAGATCTCAGGTACAAACCCCTAAACCCTAATTCCCAAGCCTATAAATAGGGGAAGGAAAAGGGGTTTAGGGGTTACACACTGATATACTCTAGCCTCCATTTTGTCATTTCCTTCCCTCAAAAGCATATCAGGACCATTTTCTTGAAACGGGCCGGGCTTTATGTATTTGTGGACTATCAGTGAGATCAAAGTGTGCAGGACTAGAATTCCTTCCAGAATCATGAGAAGCGAGAATAACAACTTAGAAAAATGTCAAGAATGAGCATATTAGATGTCTTTCCATCTTTTCTGCTTGGCCATGCAGGGTTAATCAACGTTTGGACTTTCATTGATTGTTTGGCTTGAAAAACCCACTTAAAAGTAAATATTGGCAACTCCACAAAGACGACTCCCTTTTGTGTTATGGAAAGTTCCCTTCCATCCGGCCCTTTACCATAATAGGTTCCGTTTGGTGGGCAGGGAATGCCTGGCTAGAACAATAAGCTTACTAAAAGTCAATGCAATTATGTGGAAACTGTTTTAGATCAATCAAACTCTACATATTATATTTTAAGATATTTCGCAACTAGAAGATATCAGATGTAATATATTAATGATCAATGTTTTTTTTAATTGCTTCATCATTACAGGTGTTATATATGCCTTGTTGAATATGAGGAAGGGGATAGTGTGCGGATACTACCCTGCCATCATGAATTTCATAAAACTTGTGTAGACAAATGGCTAAAGGAGATCCACAGGTATACTAGTTTAGAGAAAAGTCTTTACTGTTTTTACTAATTTTACATGACAAGGTTCCTTCAATATGTTCTTGTTGATGAAGCTCATTATAGCTAGATTCTTTAAAGAAGCTAAAATAAATCTTGAAATTTGACTTGTAAAATGAATTCAGGATTTGTCCCCTCTGTCGTGGTGATATATGCAAATCTGGTTCATTGCTTACAGAGAGTTAAAGTAGCCAGCTTCCAATATCTTCCATTTTGTTTTTCCTCAACAAACATGAAAGTTTAGAGCTGACTGCTTCGGCGCACACCACCACAGCATAATAAAGAAGATCTCATGATGCTCAGTCAAGTTAAAGTTGTTTGTAAAGTTCTG
>QRFB01005812.1:0-24453 GCA_008931105.1 Oenanthe javanica
ATTGCTTACTGAATACATTATTCCCCCAACATAAGTCTAGATATATGTATGTAGGCCCCTATTGTACCTGCCCTGGTTCTTCTCCTTCGGATGGCCTTATTGTTTATTTTTCTTTTGTTAGTGTCCTTGTTTTAAACTAATTGGAAAGTACGATACTATTTTGAGGTTCATATAAGCTATTATATTTCAAAGATCACGATCTTGTTATCTCTTGCAGCAAAAATTGTTAAGGATTGGGATACTGGTAATTCCAAAGGGTTTGGCTTTGTTACATACAACACAGTAGATGATGCTAACAGTGCTATTCAGGCCTTAGATGGTACGGTATGTATAACTTTCCCCTGTTATTATCTTTGTCAATGTTCAAAGATGGTATTATGAAAGATGCATATGATCCACCACAAGTTCTGATGCTCTACTGATGTTTCCTTTGAATTTTTTTTTATCTAGGACCTTCAAGGCCGCACAATATCAGTGAGGGAGGCACATGAGAGGCCACGAAACAGTGGATATGGTGGCGGCGGAGGCTATGGAGGCGGTGGAAGTGGTAACTATGGGGGTGGCAGTGGATATGGTAATGGTGGAAGTGGCGGTGGATATGGTAGTGGTGGCAGTTATGGGGGTGGTGGGTATGGTAACAGTAACAACTATGGTAATGGAGGCGGCAACTATGCTGGTGGTGGTTATGGAACTGGAAGTAGCACAGGCAGCAATTATGGAAGTGGGAGCAATGTTAATTACGGAAATGATGGTCAGAGCTTTGGTGCTGCAGGTGGTGTTGGCTCCACTGGTGGCAATGATTATGGTGCTAGTACTGGGTATGGTGGAAATACAAATATTGGGTACAGTGGCGGCAATCAATTTGGGAATAATGAAGGCAGCAACATACCTGGTGCAGCTCAGGGATATAGCCAGAGTGATCCACTCGATGGGAACTTCAAGGAGGACATTGACGACACAGGTGCTTTTGCCAACAGGTCATAAAGTGTGTTCCAGGAAAAAGCTTCCTTTTCATTATGAATGTTAATTGGAAAAGGTCAAAATGTATCTTCTTAAGCCTGTTATTTTGACTTGACAGACATTTATCAGCTATTGAACGCATTGATTTCTGCATATTCTGAATTTGACTTTTGGGAACAATTCTGATTCAGATTTTAGGAAATTCAAATTAGTTTAAGGCTTCTGTTGGGTTTCCTAAATCAAGGCATGGTCTATGCGATTATGAGGGATTATGTATTTTTAATATCATTATTTATATTGACTTGGTTAATTGCAGACTTGCAGTAGTCTGGAGTTCATGATCATTGTTTATACATATATGTTTGGTTTTACTCAGTGAGCTAGGCTCCATTGTTTTTCTTCATTTTTGATTAACTATATGTGAATTCTCGAATCAAACACAGCTGTGTACAAACTTGAACTCAGCTCCTAGTTACTTCCTAATCTGCTGGCAAAAGGAATGAATCTTCATAAAAGAAGACATTCTTCGTCGAAAAATGCTAGAAACCTCGAAAATTGTCTCAAATGCTTAGTTGTCTACTGTGTATTTGGTAAAAAATATGAGACTCCGTGTGCATACATATGCGTTCACGAATTAAAATAAGACAAGTATCATGTCATTTGGTAAAAAAAATTGGGATGATTTTTGGGTCCCCACCATTACTCTTATTCATCTCACTGTTGCCAACTTAACTTGCCCCAAGTTCTCTTTAAAATTTGATACAAGAGATATTTTCCTCTATTTATTATTTTTCAACTTATGATTGCATTTGCAAAGTGGCACAATTTACAGTATATAACTCTTATTATATGCATCTCCTTACATTTTTTTTCCTCGAACTTTCAAGTTGCACTTTATTAAGTATCGAAATATGCAACTACATGAAGAAAATAGAAAATTTACTTGTCTTTCCTCAACCATTGCTTTGTCGGATATTGTATTTATTTAAAAAGGTTTCTGGTGCAAAAAAACGGAAAATGAAATTTAACTGACGAATATGAAATAACATTCTGTAGCATAAAGCGAAATTGCAGTGAGATTTCACAAAGAAAGTAACTCTCTATTAACCGGTCTATATCTTCAGCATTAAAGGTTTTTATATCCTGGCTTTTATACTACATGAATTAGGTTTATGGCTTTCATAATGCTGGCGTTCAAACAATTGATTGCAGTGTTTGTCTAAACGCAAGTTTTTTGCTGCACTGGTTGCGGACCTTGCGGTGAAGTGAACTGAATAAATTAACAATAACTCTATATATTTTGAAACCTTTTCTGTATAAGTTCAAATATCATCTAATGAAAACAACATTCTTCTAGCATTTAACACTGCAGGAGAACCTTGCCTGGTTTTCTCTAAAATCTGCTTTATCAACAACTTTTCCATTTCATCACTGTCATAGTCATTATCTCTATCAATATCGTTGTCAATTTCATTTGGCAAGATATCGTCATCTGCTTTATGTTGGCTTCCAGTTGTTGGTGATGCCTTCATGCTGGTGTCTGAATGGTGTGGAATAAAATAGTTTTCCCAGTCATCTTTAAGTGAATCCAAGTTTTGATCAAATGATAGCAAACTCTCTTGGTGATTGTTTTCCACCCCTGTTAAACCTTTCTCTTCCGATCCATTTACTTTGGTGAACTCATCATATGCCTCATTGTATGCATGTAGAGCATCATCTGCTAGATGTATAACCGCAACCTCATCTACTTCATTTTTTTCTATAGCTGTTGGACTTCCCTGGGCAGAGGATGATTCTGCTCCACTAATAGAGAACTGCCTCAAAGATTTTGCATGCTCTGATTCCACATTCCGATTCTTCTTAACACTGTTCTGAAGTGCTGTCTCAAGCTCCTTGACTCGTTCTTCTAATCTAGATTCAAGGACCTCGTGCAACCGTAAGCTCAGCTCTCTAGGGGAGACCGCATAGTTGATCATGTGAGGAGTGGAGTTGCCAGTCCCATCTCTATCTGCATAAGATTCGTCAGCAGCTTGTCTATCAAACATGTTGGCCTTGAACTCTCCTCGGGCAATGTCTGGCACACATTCCTCGTCATGCTGCAAAGTAATGCAAATACCATCTAAATCAAGCGTGCAACAATATGCTATAGGCTTTGTTTTTGCACTATACAAAGCAGATTTAAAACTCAACAAAAACAACCCTGGAGCTCTACAAAAAACGTACCCCTTTTAAGTATTATCTGCTGTACTGCCCCGGAAGTTTCGCAAGGTGCTTATATATCTTACTTACTTAAAACTGAGGGTGGCATGATGGTGCCATAATGATGTTTCACTTGATGTCTTCGTTATCTTTAATTTTGTACTGATTAAAGACATAAAACCCCCGTGTGGACAAGGTTTTTTTTAATTTGAAAGTAGAACACTATAAAACCCTAGTGATTTTGATTGCAAGGACATTAACATGCAGAAGAAATGATTTGTACACTCACAAGGGAACTATGCAATTACACACAATTCAAAAGAAAGGCATACATAACCATAAACTCCTGTGACCAAATATTTAGCATGTCAGAACACGATGCATCCAAAATTAGTCTGGTAAACAGTGTCAGGGGGTAATTTACTGATTTGTAAGTTGAAATATAACCATGATTGACTCCCAATTTGATAAACTCTTGGAACTTTAAATACCTGTAGTGATCTCCCAAAAATTTGGTTTCCTACCTCTGAAGAATTAGAAGTTTTTATGTACAATGCAACCAACAATGGCACGTAAACGGCTTTAGATGCATGCAGTAGAAAAAACAAGAACAAGTATTCATAACAATTACCATAAAGGGTGAATATATATAGGGAGGNAGGTTGATTCAGTTTGGACTTGTTCGTGGCTGTACCAATTATAATCTGAGATGACCTAGGAAAACCATTTGGTACGGTACAATGTAAATAATAGGTCAAATTTAAAAAAATTCTTTGTGCTGACTGCTGCCAGCCTCTGGCACTGAAATGATGACCAAAATACTAGGCCTGCTAAAATATAATCTTTTATAACGTTGCTCTAGAGGATCCTTAAATTACTCATCTAATTTCCAAGCAATACCACCTCAATATGCTAACATTTAAACAAATTATTATGTCCATGTGTGAGGCCCGGACAAGTTTCTTGCTTTACCTTAGCTTTCATGACGGTCAATGTGCTCTGAGCTGTGCACCAGGTGTATATACAGTGTAGCTTTACACAAGTTCAGGGGCGTAAATTACTAAGCTCAAGGTTATAGACATATCTTCTATGATCCATCACTATTTTTTAAAGTTTTTTCAAATGCTGAGTAACTAAAAGATATTGAACAGTATTCTAAGTCTTAAAAGCATAGTGGATATGACTGGGTGACGGGTGTTGCTGTATGTGATGTGTCTCTAGATTTCAAAAAAGAAAAAAAGAAGAAAAATCCTGATTCACAATCGTGATGTGACACGATTGGTGTGGTACCTAAAGATGTATTTATCCTGTTTACTCAAATGCTGAGTAAGTAAAAGACATATTATGTCTTAAGAGCAGAGTGGATATGACCCAGTGTTACTGAATGTCACGTGTCTCAAAATCTCAAAAAAAAAAAAAAAAATCCTTACTCACAATTATGATGTGAAACGGTTAGTATGGTATCTATGTTGGGTTAAACCCAATATGATAGTACGAGATTTGGTGATCCAAGACAAATATGGGTAGTATAATAATTGTATTCGGATAATTATTATGGATGATAATAATTATAATTGGGCAATTATTATAGATGATGCGTCTTGGTCAAAAAGGTAAATAATTAGAAACCAAGTATGATTAGACTTGTGTAACAAGTATGGTAAATCTTGGTGGCTAAGTTTGTGATGGCTATATATACATAATCATATTATGTTTGATGGGTATGCTTAAACATGGAGGTTTAGGTATCGTTTGGTACGTGGTTGTTCCACGTACATTGGTTTGAAAACACCATGAGGTGTGAGGGATGCTTGAGTATTGTTTGGCTTAAGTATCGTGTGAGTGAAACACCGCTTGGTGAGATTGATTGTATTATTGATTATTGTTTGGATTAATAATACAAGTTTGGACACGGGTTTTCCGTGTCAGTTTATCTCGGATTTTGCTCCCTAACAACTTAAAGATGTATTTACCCTATTTTCTCAAACTGGATTTTCGACATAAATCTTACGCTATTGACTATATTATGTGTTAAATCATTGTTTTTCCCATACTACGTCAAAATATGTGTTTGTTTCCAGTATACTAATACACCAAAACAATTAGACTCTAGAAATGCCTTCTAAATACAAGAGAACAAGTAAATGCTCCGTGCCATGTATACAGATGCTTACCTCGAGTAGATCAGAGAGTTGTGCTTCCAGTGTTGNTATAATTTTATTTTATTGTGTGTGCTTTGCATTATTTGGTTATCTCGGATTTTGCTCCCTAACAACTTAAAGATGTATTTACCCTATTTTCTCAAACTGGATTTTCGACATAAATCTTACGCTATTGACTATATTATGTGTTAAATCATTGTTTTTCCCATACTACGTCAAAATATGTGTTTGTTTCCAGTATACTAATCCACCAAAACAATTAGACTCTAGAAATGCCTTCTAAATACAAGGAGAACAAGTAAATGCTCCGTGCCATGTAAACAGATGCTTACCTCGAGTAGATCAGAGAGTTGTGCTTCCAGTGTTGATGAGGTCATGTTAAACTCAAGCGTGGCGAGTTCAGCTTCAAGCTCTGCTTCAATTTTCCTCATAGATTCCTCTTGTTTCTCATCACAATCTTCATGCTGACCTTCAGGTAACTGCCCAAACTTCTGTTCAGAAGAAAATGCATTTACTTCTTCGTCTTTGTCAATGATATCTTCATGTGTATCCTGTAATTCATGACCCTTAGCGGCAATCTCTTTGACAGTTAACGAATCTTTCATATCAAGTTCCTCCTGTAGATCTTGAACCAAGTCTTCCGTTTGTTTCAACAAAGCACTCAATTTGTCAACCTTTCTTCTATATGACATGAGAGAGGACATTATGCCTATAGATATCCCAAAACAGAAAAGAATTGCTCCATGAGGTGATCCTGCTCCAAGTGAAACCTTGAAAGTGTTAGAACATGGAAACATTGCAACTACAGCAACCCATAGGAAAGAAACGACACCAGAAAACATTAGCACCCAGCTAGGTAATGCAACTTAAAGGCAAGAAGATGGTTCTTACTAATAAACTAGGTGACGTAAGTTTGACTATATTATTTCCTTTATCGAGAGAAAATTTATCAGAAATTAATCTGCTTAATACATATAGGAAGCCTTTTACGGTACATTTAATAAAATAATTTCATTCCACCTCTTCTTTTAATATTTAATAAAATTCTTAAACAAATATATACATTAAGTACCACTAATTCGGTCTTTTATTTTTCAATGTTTTCATACTTCTATATACTTTTCCAGACTATGTCATGTTAAAGAATGACATTGTAATACTTTAATCACATGTAAATAATCTATAATCACCTTGTGAATCAAAGTATTTTGCACAGATCGAATTACTGGAATTGCCCAGTCTTCGACTCTTGTCCTTTCTTGTCTTAAGTTCACTACTTCTCCAACTGTTTGGTAGTGGAGGAACTCCAATGACTGGTGCTTTATCTTCTGAGCTAACTTCTTTGTCTTGCTTAACTACAATTTGAGTTTGCACAAAGTTTGTTTGAGAACTTTCTCTGCTAATTATTCTACTTCCATCGGTCACAAGAAGCTGCCTCACAGTTGGTCTAAGTAGTGAGGAACCGGCCTTAAGGATATAATCCTCCATTTCAGCATGCTCCTTGTAAATTTGAGACATGAGACAGCTTTGTAGTGAGTTTATAGGTTTAATGACTTCACTATTAGTTCGCCTACTTCTAAGAATCCTCCTATTATAGAGGGATCCTATTTTTCTGGTAGAGGGTTTTGAAGATTCACCGAAGTCTCCAGTTTCATAGTTGTTCAAGAATCTGGGTGAAAAACATGTTTGAGAAAGTACATCACAGTCCTCATACTTGTTCATTACTTCTAATCCTTCACCATCAAGACCACTAGTAGAAGGCATGCTTTCTGTTGAATCACCGTTGGAAACAGGATCTCTTTCTTTGTAAAACAGTTTACCTACATTTGTCCTACACCTCAACATACTTAAATGACGGTTTTCTTCCTGTGACTGCGGCGTCAACGACGACACTTTGAGATTAGAGAAACTATTACTGCCAGAAATGTCAGATGTACTTGTCCCACTCTTCATTAAATCCTTCCAATGCTGGGCTACATAACCAGCACCAGCAGCTGCTGCAACGACCCAAATATCCATAAACCCCCTCTTAGTTCTCCAAGCCAAAATGCCACTAACCAATTATTACTATGGAATGTTCCTCTTAATTCCAATTTGTAGCATCAGAAGCCTACGATGAAAATTTGAACTCCATATATTATAATCTTGATAAAGAAATTCCACAACCCAAAAGCGGCAAACCTTGAGATCACCGGACGCACCAACTGATGATAAATAAAAAAACTAGAATAGATGAGTAAAACCCCTATCCCCTGATTTACTTATCACTTGAAAGAAACACCTCAATAGCTCAAAGGCAATAACAGTAATTCCGAATGAAGTTGAATGACAACCAACGCTCACAAAAAGCCAAACTCTCAGAGCATCAAGTTGAATGACAACCAACGCTCACAACATCAACAAGATTCAAATCTCAGCAGCTTGTAACCCTAAATCCTGAAAAACAACCAAATAAATACATTTTTCATTTCATCATAACTGTAAAGAAAACCACCAAATCGAAATTATAACCCAAATACATAATAATAACATCAAACAATAGAAAAAACCCATGAATAAAAATGAGCAACAAAGCTAAAAGAAAATAATATTAGCTGAAATGAAATGAAAGAAAAGAGAGTCGGGTGACCTGCAAAACAAGTGTAGTAGATGGATGTGTCTTGTTCAAGGCTACGATTCTTTGGTATCATCAAACATTCACACCCACTGCCTCATTATCTATGTTATGTTATTACATTTTTACATCTGTATGTATGTATATATGGTCCCAAATCTCTGCTACTTATGGTAGGTGGCTTTGGGTAATTGTTTTTATTCTTTTAAATAACTAATTAATATTCAACATGTAAAACCAAAGTGTAATATATATCGGCTCATTCTATTAAAATAAAATATAAATTAGATTAATATTCACTTTGTCCCTCCCATTTTTTTACACTTTCTTTTTTGGTACGTCCTACCAATTCTTTACGTTATTAAAAATAGTAACTTTTAATAATAAAATATATTATTACATCCACTATTTCACTCCACTTTTTCAACAATTTACACTATTACACCCGTTACTTCATTTATTTTAACAATAAAATCACTATTACACTCACCACTTCATTTATTTTAACAATATTACACCCATTATCATTGGTCTCCGTGTCCGGACCAAATGTAAACATTTGGTCGGGACAAATGTAGTAATAAATAATAGGGGTGAGCGCAGTTCGGTTCGGTTCGGTTTTTGACCGAAACCGGAACCGGAACCGCATATTTTCGGTTTTAAAAATTGAAAACTGCAACCGCAACAGAACCATCAGTTTCGGTTTTAAAAAGACCGGTTCGGTTTTTATCGATTCGGTTTCGGTTAAAAAACCGGATAAATAAAAATGAAAAAAATATATAATTTAAATCATTATATTTTTACATTCAAATTTTATACAATCAAATATTTGATCACATTCTGCATAATAACACTACAAAAGAAAGGTAAGAAACTTTAANTTCTGCATAATAACACTACAAAAGAAAGTTAAGAAACTTTAATAATCAAATTTTAATGTTGAATCAAAGTGTGAATGTCCTTTATCGTAGTATGCAATCTAAAAAATACATAATCATGTCTAATGATGTTTACTCCTGATTATATTCTTTTTAATTGGAAAATAGAGGAATAAAATATTGTAAAAAGGTTGCCATATTCCCACATTCAATATTAGTATAATTGATGTTATAATATGAAATATAATTGAAAAAACTATGTTCTAGGGAAATTTAATACTTAAATTATATATATATATATAATATAATAAATTTATTTATTTTAATGATCGGTTCGGTTCGGTTTTTTTCGGTTCGGTTTTGACCTATAACCGGAACCGGAACCGAAAGTCTCGGTTTTTAAAAATCAAAAACCGCAACCGCCGGTTCGGTTTCGGTTTCGGTTTTTTCGGTTCGGTTTTCACCGGTTTCGGTTCGGTTTCGGTTTCAATTCGGTTTTTTGCTCACCCCTAATAAATATAGTATCTTAAGATATACTAGTATATTAATATTAAATAAATATAAATAGTTTTATAAGAAACAAAATATTGAAAAAGAAAAGTCAAATAATCGATAATTTTTAGCAGGAGTTGCCAAACACACCCTTAAAACTCAATCGCAACATATAAATTCATCACAACCTCTCCGTTCAAAACCCTAACCCTAATTCAACAATGGCGGCATCGCCGGAAAAGCGATGCCTTTACGAAATACTCGGCCTGAATCTCGACTGCACCGCCGAAGAGATTCGATCGGCGTACAAAAAACTCGCTCTTCAACGCCACCCCGATAAGCTCATGCGCTCTGGCTTATCTCAAGAAGACGCTACGGCGTCGTTTCAGGAGCTCGTAAATGCCTACGAAGTCCTCTCCGATCCTCGCGAACGCGCTTGGTATGATTCTCATCGTTCTCAAATATTGTTTTCTAGCTCCAATCCTTCCAATGCTAGTTCCGCTACTTCCATACCTAATTTGTTTAGCTTCTTTTCGAATAGTGTGTTTTCGGGGTTTTCGGATACTGGTAAAGGGTTTTATAAGGTTTATGGGGATATTTTTGATAAAATTTATATGAATGAGGTGAATTTCTCGAGGAAGTTAGGGGTTGGGGGAGTTAAGGAGGCGCCGGTTTTGGGGAATTTGAAGAGTCCGTATACGCAAGTGAATGCATTTTACGGGTATTGGTTAGGGTTTGTTACAGTGATGGATTTTACTTGGGTTGATGAGTATGATACCAAGGCGGGAGAGAATAGGAAAGTGAGGAGGTTGATGGAGGAGGAGAATAAAAAGTTGAGGAAAAAGGCGAAACGAGAGTACAATGAGACGGTTAGAGGGTTGGCTGCGTTTGCCAAAAAGAGAGATAAGAGGGTGATTGATATGGTGGTCAAGAGGAATGAGGAGATGGAGAAGAGGAAGGAGGAGGAGAGGGAGAGGAAGAAGGAGGCCGAGAGAGTGAGGGCCGAGAAGGTGAGGGCGTATAAGGAGCCCGAGTGGGAGACTGTTGAGGATGTTGTGGAGGAGGGGGAGGAAGTTGTGGAGGAGGGGGAGAAGAAGAATGAGTTTTATTGTTTGGTGTGCGGGAAGAAGTTTAAGAGTGAGAAGCAATGGAGGAATCATGAGCAGTCAAAAAAGCACAGGGAGAAGGTGGCGGAGTTGAAAGAAGCTTTTGAATATGAGGAAAGAATGAATGGGAATGGGAGAGAGGAAGATGAAGGAGAGGAGAGTGAGCTGGAAGGAAACGGGTTTGTGTCTGCTGATGATGGTGCAGATGATATTACGGAGCAGTTTGGGAATGGTTTTGGCGTTCTGGAGGAAGAAGGTAGTGGTAATGGTGATGATGGCGACGAGCAAGAAGATGGTGAATCTAGTGAAGAAGAAGAAGAAGAAGAAGTGTTTGTCGATATTGATAACGGTGATAAAATTAAAGGGAATTCTAAGAAGTTGGGGCTGGTTGATGATGATGAGGCAAGTATACTTGAAGCAATGGTGTCAGGTCACAAGAGTAGGAAGAATAAAAAGGGTAAGAGTAAGGCTTCATCTTCAGAAGTTTATGTGGAGACTGATTCTGATGAAAAGGAATTTATGGATTATAATAATTGTAAGGGTACGCGAAGAAATAAGGGAAATAGAAGACGTAAGGGCAGAAAAGCCGATGAAGAAGCTACAACAGATGATGCTGCTGAAATCACTAGACAAGCTGTAGAGGAAGACTTTAGAACCTTGAGCAAGTCAAATAGATCTGACGAAGTAATGGAAGGTGAATCTCTAAAAGTAAGTAGTCAGTCTGAGGAGAAAAATGTGCAAGTGGACAGTTCAGCTGCAGAAGAGACAAAATCTCACTCTGATCACAAGGGTTTAAAAGCAGTAGATCAGAAGATTGTTGCGGACAAGAAAGAAATGAATACTAAATCGAAGACCGCATCTAAAGGAAGGAAACATAAGGTATGAATTTTCTTAAGTGTTAATTAATAATTATCAAAGGGGTCACTGATTTCTACAACTCATAGTTTTATAATGGAAACGGAATTACAACCTACAGTTTGACTTGTGATTATTGAAGTGTCTATTGAAATTGTTAAATTCCAAATAAGTATTATCTACAAATTTAGACCAGGTTGTCTGTGATCTATAGTACTCATAACTTTAAACTATAAAACTGATCAGAAATATAAATTTGGTGTAGTTAAATGAATAAACAATAACTTACTAAGTTTTTGATGGATGGTAGGCTTCAGTGTATTAAGCCATAATATTCGCCCACTCTTCCTTAAATTGCCTTAAATTAGTTGCAGTCACTGTTCATCATCGAGAGTACTGTCCACATTTCTTTTCCATCTATGTCAAATTATTGAGACTCCCTAATCTTGATGGTATCCTCGCTAGCGTTTATACAATTTTATACTTTTCTTGCTATAGTCGAAGACTTAATGAGCCAGATGAGGTTGAGAGTGTGGTGTACATTTTTAGATTGTTTTAGAAAATTTATTTGTTGAAATTTGGACGTCTCGAATTTATTGTTTTTCATTTTTCTTGATTGCTCTACATTAATATGTAACATTTATGTATATATCTGGTTTGTTATGATTTCTAGATTTGTTATTAAACTCTCTCTGCTTTACCATGTCATTGCCACATCACTGTCATGTCAAGTTATTGCTGCTTTCCAGCTGTCTACCGTTCAATTTTATTCCCTGTCCAGTGAGTCGAGCAAGGTCAGATGATATCTGAATAAGACCAACTCCAAAAGGCTCGTGATTTATCTTTTTAGTCATATTTGGCGAGTGAAATAGCTAGAATGTTGTTCCAACAAGCTTACGTGGCTATCTTTAATTATGAATAACCTTCTTTGACTCATTTCTTTTATCTAGCAAATGAGACTGGCTATTTATTTATTTTTTCTTATTTTATTCTGCATCCTTCTTGCTCTTTTTTCCTTGCATCTCTTTCAATCAACTGTTCACAATTCTCCATCCATTTCTTGTGAATAAAAAATTTATTTAGAGAGTCTGATAGCTAGTTCTCTTGGAACTCACACACTTTTCAAAATTGTTAAATTTAATCAATGAATATTATATATTAATTTGAAGAGTTTAATAGATATTATTGTTGGAGATGCTCTAATAGCTTGAGATAATAGAACTAGTGACTACATTGATAATTATTCTTTCCATATCTATGTTGCTGCTGTTCACAGTTATTCTGTCTGTCCAAAAATTGGCAACAAGTCTAGCCTTTGATTATTTTATCTTTTAGCTGAACCAGTCCAAAATGGAGACATCTGGGTAATTTAAGAATATATTCAAATTACTATTGGTTGTACTTTTGAATCTATGAAGGCAGAAGTAGGGTCTAAATTGTGGTTTAATTTGTACTCTCTTGTATCTAATCCTTTTTTTCCTCTTTAAACAAGGCTTCATCAAAAACGTCTAGTAATAATGCCTGTGAAAGGTGTGGAGAGGAATTTGAATCAAGGTATCATTAAACTCCTTTGTTAATGTATGCTAGTGTGGATATATTCTGTTGAAAATCCTTTAACCACTAATCTTTGCATTGGTGCTATTACTGTACAGGACTAAACTGCATAAGCATTTGGGAGAAACTGGTCATGCGACTCTCAAATCACGATGAGCATAGTATTTGTTATTTATATTTATATTTTTATATTTTGTAGAGGTGATGTCTGTTCCTTCCTTTTTACTTGTGCCATTCACTGTCGGTGAATTCATAAGTTGAGGCTTCGGATTTGTTAATAATATAATGGAACAGATTCAAGTTTCTGGAACCTGTGGCTACACTCTTGCAAATTACCATACAAAAAGATGTGTGCGCTCAGGCCACAAGGTAACAAGGACAAATATGTACATGCAATCTTTTGAAGATCACCAATAGGGCTTCTTTGTTCGATTGTCTCCGTAGATTCCAGAACAGAGCCAAAGTCCTGTACAGATTGTTGTCTAATGTTTTTTGACAATTTTGACACACATGATTCTTTTACCGAACCGATGATTACTGAACTTCAAATTTTATTATGGCAATTTTGCAGTGTTCAGTGTATTGACTATTGAGTTTAGGCTTGTAACCTGTAATTGCCAATTGAAGGGTCGTGCCTGCATTGCTCTTTCTGCAATTAACCATATGTAAATAATCATATTCTAAATTTAAAACAAATTATTTAGTATGTTTGTCAAATAGAAACATTAGGGAAAATACATACGAGAAAACTGGTCCCCGAGGATAACAAATCCTCGGGGCTAGGGACCGGTTTCTCTAGGATAAGCCTTTTAATACAAAAATCTGGCTACCTGTTGATTCAAAAATGAAAGGACAATAATCTTTGTAATAGTAGATAATATCTTAGATCTATGTTCCTCTTTCACTATGATATCTTTCGGTCGTTGCGATGGCTAATACCACTTCTCACTCGCCAGCTAAACTAGCTTTATCCATGGAAGAAGCCAAGGTTTGACGGCCTGGCATTTCACTGTTTGCACAAGTCTTCAAATATGTTATTGAGGCTTTAGCCATATGAATGAAATCTATTATTACTTTTTAAAAAAATAGGGTTTGTTTATTTGATTATGATTAATCAATTATACGATAAACTTAATGTTTAATATAGATATCTATTGCAGTGATACATATTTTGAATCGATCGTTGAATAAAAATATAGGATCGATCAAACGTTATAGAATCGGCCTGGCAAATGAAACTGAAAAGCATTGTTGTGTGAAATATTCATGATCAAAATACAAAAGAAAAATTCTCGGTCTTCTCTATTTATGCGCTTATTTATAGACAATAATCTAAAAGGACAATTACTATGATCAAAAGTTCAATTAATCTCAAAATTACACAGACAATTGTTTCATCTACTGACTATTGCTTGCTCTATGCTGCTTCGTGAGAATTGGCGGCTCCAACAACATTTCCTACACATAAAACTATAAAAGTGGAATTCATTCACAAAGATTATAAGCCAAATTTACGAACTTCATATAGAAAACAACCTAATGTAAGTAATACAATAAGTTTGCCTCCCTCAGTTTACTACGTATGTGGAGATTCAAAAATAGAAATAGAATCACAGAGACGAATGTAGAAAATTAACAGAGGAAAGGAGGTTGGTCACAAAGTAAAGTAAAACAGTAGACAGACAGGAAAGAAGTCCTTTGTCAGCCATTGTCAGTACTCGCTCAGTCTCTTCCTATTCTGTGGAGTGCAAAGGACTCGTCACAAGGGCCAAATAAGAATTTACTTAACCTCCTTGGGGTACGTGTCACTAGAGTAGAAACTTTAATGATCCGCAAAAATCTACATACAAAATAGACACAGAAATAGCACTGCCAAATTGGGCAATTGAGAGTGAGTAAAAAGCTAAAGGAAGCGAGTGACGCTTTAATAGAAAAACAAAGGATACATATTGATAAACTTTAAAGTAGGCTTGGCATATATATATATATATATAGTTACAAAGCATCACCACCACCACCTCCAAAGTGATCCAGTGATGGTTAGTCATGTTCAGCTTCTTCTTGTTGTTTTTTTGTTGATATTCATTACTGGGAGAATCTTCTTCTCCTCCTCGGTATCAGTAATTGGATCTTCCAAAAGTTGATGACCATCAGCCGCATTGCAATTCAAAACAATTACTCTATAATAATAATATTAATATATCATCTACGTACAAATTTCAATTCACTTTTATATTTTATTAATATCAATCACATTATTATATCATATATTTTTTCTTTTATTTTTATATTAATTGGATGTAAATTTTAAACAAAAAATAAATTTATTTTTAAAGATCATAAGTTGTCCTTTTAAAAAATATATATATATATTTACTAATGATTATGTATTCGGAACCTTTTAATTTTTTAAAAATATTTACTCAAGTGAATGACTAAAATAGTGACGCCCTCCAAATCTCAAGTTCTAGATTTGAGGTCACCAACCAATCAACAATAAAATAATATAAATCATGTGTGCACTGACCCCGCCAACAACTAAGGATCGCTAACAGATTATAGTATGAAATCAAGCGGTCGATACTAAAAGCAAAACCAAATCACTTTATTACAAGCCAACTACTAATCCACAACTCAAATCCATAAGTTTAGGTAAGTTTTAAGTCTAAATTCAATTTATTACACATTTTATCTACATCAAAACTGTAAACAACTAAATACTTGGGAAGCCCGAGAAGCGAGCCACCCTAACACCTGAGGTTCTTTATGCCCGCTAGAGCTACAGCTGTGACTCATACTGGATATCTAGCAGAATTTAATAAAAAAACAAGAGTGGACCAAAGAATTGCTCAGCAAGTATAAATATAGCATTTGAAATAAAACCAGGATATAAGAATCAGAATAAAGAACAAAAATGTAAATCAGTTTATAATGAAAACCGAACAGTAAATAACTCACAGTTTATATTAAAACTGAAACAGTGCACTATGTCATAGAAATGAATAATCTATAGAATCATAATATATAATAGTTACACAGGCAATATGAATTGGATAATCAACACCCACCACTATTGCCCCCTAATCGGGTTCAAAAGCAATAGGACCCATTTATAGTTCATCGGTACATTTCTATACTCATAGATATAATAAGGATTTCTCAATAGGTACCAAATAGACAAGTAATGTTAGCCTATATGAAGATGTAATGGTTACCATATCTTCCTTAAACTCCGCTGGACCTACTCCACGGCCACTTACGCCTTAAACTCCGCTGGACCTATTCTGCGGCCACTTACGCTAAATAAATTTTAATCCAATAGAGAAACCGAAATCAAAGATATGCTTAGTTTACATACAGACCATATCCTCGTTATTTACTACGATAACACTGAATATGTTGTGTTTATTATAATCAACTTCCAATATCAAGAGTACTAGTATCAAGTAACTCTATTGCACCATAAAAAATATTTAAGATTCACAAATAGCTCAGAACAATAACTATTTTTCATCATACGAATAAATGAAAACATAAATAACAGTGTTTAAGATGATCAAGGAGGAAATATTTGTCTGGTAAAGTAGGCTAGATGTTATAAGGTAAGTTGTATTACATTGAGTCTCCAAGTGGTACTTCTCTCGTCTCTACAAATATAATATTTTGTTTTAGACAGCTAGGTAGACATACAGCTCTAAAAATACTTATATCTTGTACACTAGTGTCTACCCATACGTTGTATAAATATCGAACGATAAACGGTAAATAATAAACAAGTACAAACAATTAGAAAACAAATAAGCATGTAAGTCACGTAGCAGATAGGACTCAACAAGAAAAGGTCACTCAAATAATTGTTAGAAGACTCTAAAATATTTTCCGGGTCAAAGTGGATCATTATTATCCCCTCTGGATAATTATTGGATTTCCAAAATATTTTATAAATTATTAATCTGGATTTATAAATAAATTTGGGACTTCAAACTATTTTTATCACTTCCAAATTATTTTTAGGGTCTCAAACAAATTTGTTTTATTTAAAACTGATAAGGGAATATTAAATAAATAAATAAATCATTTTTATTTCTCAAAATAATTAAATCCAATTATTTTTAATCATATTTAAATAATATTTAATTAACTAAATTAATTTATTAAAGTAAATTAACCAATCAATTTTAGTTAATTAAATTATCATATAAATAAATTAAAATAATTGAATAAAATTAATTTCAAATTAAAAATAATTTATTTTAATTTTTAAAACAATTTTTGAAATTAAAAATAATTTTTAAAATAATTTTTGGAATTAAAATTAATTTTTGAAAATAAAATTGAAAATTATTCCCAAAAACACTTTTGGGAAAAGGGTTAGGGTTTACAAAGATCAAAACCTCATTTTACTCAACAATGACACCGGAAAACTTGAAGAGCACGTCAAAATCTTTCTACTGAGCTCCATGGGCTCCGGTGACATTCCGGTCACCTCCCAAGTCACCAAACTCAGCCCAAATAGACTCCAATCACCACTAATTCGACACCAAAACATTCTCCCACCTTCGAAACAATATAACCCAATCACGCAACAAATAACAAGGCAAGCAAACGGAGCCAGGGTAGCGTTTTCCGGCCAAGCAACGATCGAGGTGACCGGAAAATTTGTTAAACAGTATGAGTGTTGCAGAAGGGGGGTTGACTGCAACTAACAAAATAATTATTTTTCTTGCTAACAACAAACAAGACAGTAATACTACTAAGTATGAAATGCAAACAAACTTAAGCAAGCATATGAAGACATGTGTTTTAACTTCAAAAAATAATTTTATTATTTTTTGTTTAATTGCTATAACTGACTGGAAAATAATTTCAGCTACAAAGAAATAAGAACAAAGAATTTATTAATGTTTCTTACTTGAGAGAATACCTAGCTCAGTTGCATAAGGAAAAATGCTTGTGGGTTACGTGTATTTATATTGAAACACATATCACACTTACAGATACACTTTTCATTTGTCCTAGAATAAAGTTTTAAATAGAAACTTTGTTTTTCTTGTTCAACCTTGTCTTCATTCCATTTGTAGATAAAGTTGTTCTGAGATGTACAGATATCATTGACTCCTTGAGCACGCTTTATCTTTTTGATTTTCTTCTCCCAAGTTGCAGTAGTAGACTTGACAGACTAGATAGTAATGTCTAAATCATTCATTTTGCTTTCACTATCTAATCTGCTACCTGGAACATACTGTCAGCTTCACTAAAAGTATAATGTCAACTTCTAGCTCCACTATGGTGACAGTATCTTTGGCTCCGCACACTTTTCTGTCAAGACTCGATAGATCCTTGACCTTTACTGTAAAATCCCTCATATTTCTTTATAATTTAATAATAATAGGTATTAATTATTATTATTTTGTTGATAATAAATTGTGTGATTTAAATTTAGTATGTTTTTAGTAAATTATTTATTGGAATATTTGAAAATTGTCCGTCAATTTTAAAACTTGTTACAACTGCTCGATAAGGATAAATATTGTATACTAAATTTATGGGTCTAATAGATTACGTGACAGTCATAATCTTTGGTATTAGTTCTCTAGTTAGGTTCAAAGACTCGCAGTTCTCTTGTATTATAAAATCAAGACCTTCTTAATATATACATACAATAGTGTGCGAATATCATAAATAGGCATGAGCAGCAAAGAAAGAAGCGGGAAACCGCTTTAGTGTAATATCAGGTAATTATTTTTCTTTAATGTACAATATTTAATTATTGTGATGATCTCTTCTCTATATGGGTGTTTGTATTTCGTCTTTTAGTCGCTGTTTACATGCCTTCAAGAGTTTTAGTATGTACTATTAACGTAATAACTCATGTATAAGAATTCAATTGTGATTTAATGTAAGTTTCATAAAGACTTATTTTAGTAGTATATATATCCATGACATGCATGATTTGGCAGTAAGAAAAGAAGATTCATGCATCATCTATTTTATTATATCTTGTTATGAGATATTTAATTTAATGTTATGTGTACTGATTTTTGGTGCATGTTATTAATTAATTTAATCATTTTAGAAAAAGATTATTAGTTAGTATTCGATATTTAATTTATATTAGTAAATTAAGGTCAAGGTTATAGTAATAATATATTTACTAAACTTACGTATAAGTCTATTTAATATGTATTTCAAGAATAATTAATTTATTTAATGATTTGCATGCATGCATACAATTGCAACTCTAGTATTAATATATTTTTACTATATGTAAAATACACTTTATCATTTATTTTATCATTTTATTTGAATATGTTAAGTTCTAGTGCATTTTTAAAATGTCACAGCAAATCAAGTTTTTTTAATTAAAATTTTATGTTATGGCATTAGAAGTGCATCGTCCATTTTATATATATACATGCATTTTTATAGCATTTACATTTATTATAATCGACTAATTTATATTAGTCTAAGTTTAAAGTTGTTATAAAATCAAATAGTGACAAACTTGTTTATCGGGTAATGCATGTGAATACCGGTCTGCTGTTATTATTGATTGTTAAAGTTTTTATCTAATTTATTAGATAACTGAATAAGAGTTAAGATTATTATTGAATAAGAATGGTTACTGTGGTGACTTAGATTGGGGTCGGGAAGTCGGACTGACATGTGCTAGCTGATTATTTAATATTCTATTGATTTAGTTATCACAAAATAAAGTACGAGTTCTTGTTCCCTTCTTAATATTTAAATTTGACAATTATTCGTTGGTACGAATTCGTACTCACTTTTCTCTCAGTTTTATATTATGATTATTGGTACGAATTCCTTCATTCTTTCTTGGTATTTAAATTTGATTATTATTCGTTAGTGGAATTTTTGTCCATTATCTCCTTTTTTTAAAATTAATTATTCGTTATATTTATTGTCGAGTCACTTTCTAAAATTGTGACCCCATTGTACTCTGTATATACTTGTTAGTATACATTCTCAGTTTTGTTTTGTATCCCTATTTTTGGAATTATTGTTGCCTTGATTCTTCTATATTTGTTTCGTTTCACATTTTTATTGCGATATTATTCTGTTCTGTTCTGATTAAAGAATCGGTAACTTTTATAACCTATGTGATGGGCTCTTAAAACCTATTTGTGTTGTTAAATCACAGACGAATTCATGGAATTTGGAAGTCTAGTGAACTCGGCACTTACTTGTATCGGTGATGTGAGTATACGGGCACGTCTCTGGGGTATGAGATTGTGTAAAAATCATGATCGCTATTGTGTGTTTTCTTCTCGTGGATTACCGGAGAAGGATTCTCTGTATTGTAGAAATGTTTTATGCATTTCATGTGTTTTCTTCTCGAGGATTACCGTAGAAGAATTCTCTATTTTGTATCTTGCTTTGTGCGAGTATGTGATTGTATAAGAGACCCTTATGGATACCTACCTTATTGATTCAGTCAAATATTCTGTTTCATTTCATTCAGTTCACATTATATTGATTCAGTGCATTTATTGTTGTGTTTATCTCTTTGTGTTGGTAAGACACAAATCACTCAGTTATATAAAAAAATATTTTTCTTGTTTAAAATTATATTCGTACTGGGCATTTGGTTCACTCATATTGTTTTCCTTCCGCAGGTAATCCGGGTTAAGCGGGGATTGAGTTGAGTGCTACTAGACCAAAGTTTCAGTTTATTTGGGTCGTTTCGAGATCTTGTTCCAATTGATTTTAGACATATTAGTATTTCCGTTTCAGAGATCTAGATTTTTTTATTTATTAGGATTATCAGCAATTTTCTTCTTGCAAGTTATTAGTGTTTAGATTTGTTTTGAATATTCCGCTATTAGATAATGGTCCGAAAAGTCGGGTTGTTACATTTACTGTCTCCAAAAATGCTGTCAACTATCCCCGCTAAATGTGTTGTCATTAAAACTTGTTGTCTCTAAATCTTCATTCTTCGCCAAGTTTACTGTCATTGGAATAGTTGTTATCGTCTGTCACAATTATCTTGTCACTTGAATATGCTTTTATAGGCTTCAGTTGTAGAATATTATTGTCGAAGTCTTGATCCATGTTGTGCCTGAACACTTTGTGAACTTCTACTTCATGGATCATGTTATTACATTTTTACAAGACAGTAACTATTAGACTTACTGTCACATATTTGAACTCTGGTAAACATACTGTTACAAGTGATAGCAAACATACTGTCAATATCCATATGACAGTATGTTTTACTTAGTTTCTTATAAATTAAAAACTAAATAATTCTAGTAGGCTGCACCATAATCCCTAACAAAATTTCCGCGGTGGCTCACAACACAACCGCACACAACAAACACACGCACACATACATACATAGCAACTAGCTAGTAACCCAATCAACACACCACAAGCCACAAAATTTTGTAATTGTGATGTCGTAAATATCAAAACACTATTGTGATCATGTGTTGATTCTGTTTTAGTTGCCCATATTTGTTTATTTTCTATAATTATTACTTCTCTATTTTTACAAGTTTTACCATTCTGGAAAGTTATTGAAATTTTCTAAAAGTTTCATGTTTTGTGCTTTTTTATTTGAGTTCATCTTTATAGAGTAAATTAACAATATTCTGGACCGATGAGGCCTGATTTTATTTTTTATAATTTATATTGTATGATGTTTGGCGTGTGTGATATTTTGAGTAAAATATTTTCCAGTTTTTTGTGATATATGATTGATTTGGGAAATTTTGTAAGACCTCCGTCATTAGTAGATAAATCTTGTACTTGGCATCACCTATCAGTGTATTTAAATAGTATGATCGTGTCACCAGAGTTATGGGGAATGTATAGTTATGACTATTGTGTATGTATGTTTTGTCCATTTGGATAGTATTGTGTTGTGTGTCGTACAAGTCCCTGTAAGATATTGGGTAACATTTTTTTGTGTTGTGCAAGCCCGTATAAGTTTTGATGATTACATATTGAGTAAAGTACACATCATGTATATGCACTTTATGCGTCAGACCACTTGGGATATTAGACTTCCAAAACTATCACTTGTTATATTAACATTCTATTTTTTTTTATAAATCGTGTATTGCCGTCAATTTCCTCTAACTCCATTTTTCTACAGGACATTTTATTCATTTCACTGAACATAATTATTTTTTATTAAAAAACATTAAACAACGCTTCTCGTCTCTTCTATGAAATCCAATCCAATAATAACATATAAAACCTATATGAAAAACATATATACATACATGTTCAACAATCCTATCCAAAATGATGAGTTTTTTTTCTAAGCTCTTCCCTCCTCATTTTACCAAATCTCTCTATTCCCCTTTATTCATTTTTCACTATTCACCTTACACCGCCCGCAATCACCGTGATTACGATAGTTTCCTCCATTAAACTCCACCAATCCTCAACTCCACCCCCAAATCAACACACCCATCTCCAAAATCAAAATCCCCTAATTAAAATTTAAACTCAGTTCCAAACTCACAATTACAATTCAAGAAAGATAACCAAAATTTTACAAATAAAATCAACACCTAAACATACAAGATGCTTGTTTATTTGTCGGCGGTGATTGAGAGTTGAAGGACAGAGTCGTCATGGATTGTTATGAAATATTCTAATTTTATTTTGGTTGTGTCTCCCCTTGTTTTCACGTTAATTTTGATTCCATTACGAAACTCGTGTTGCGATTGTCAATCTAAGAGCTTTATCGTTGAGGCGTTGATTTTAATTTGGATGAGGTGTCCTAATTTGATGAGACTTGATCTTAGGGGTGTTGAGAGTTGACTGATGTTGGGAAAGAACTAATTTCAACCTGCACACTAATTACTAATTGATTACAGAAATTCTTTTGTAAATCTTGTATGCTTTGTGTCAATGGATTGACAATGTTGTGTAACTTATGTGATGCTTCATTTCTCAAGGAACTTTGTAATCTATATTATAATAATGACTAGTGAAAATACAAAACTAACCCTTAGAAAATAAACAGAGTTAGTGAGATTTGACGTTGATACACAATTTATAAAAAAGTTAAAATATTGATATAGCAAGCCATAGTTTTAGAAGTATAGTAACACAGGTGGTCTTCCCACAAAATGCATGTACACGAAGTGCACTTTACTCTTACATATTTCTGGATGATCTAAAATGTAGGACATCATGTAAGTATAAAATTGTCTCCGTGATTAAAGTAAATTTACGTTTCAGTATTCGTTATTATAATATGTGACCGGTAAAAGTAAGAATATCAGTGATTAAAAATTATGTAAGTTGATATTGTAAGATAAGTACCTATTGTGTTTTTTTTGAATTTGTTTATATTGTGAGTTAAGTATCTAATATCTTTTGTCTTGTTCGATTTGTTTCATCATTATTTATTCAGATATTTTTTTATTCTTATTGTCGTCATATCTAATTATTTTTCATTTTGTTATTATTTTATATTCGTATATGAGTATTTCGCTTACTGTCGGTTTAACTTTTAGGTATCGAGTTGCTGATTTTGAGGAATTTGTGTAATTCTTAGTTTTTATGTGTTATAGTTAATAAATATGGATTTAGATTTGAATTTAGATACTTGTGTTATACTTTTAAATTTTGGATCGTAAGATGTTAAATATTGAACAGTTGTAACTTTTTATTCAAGTTTAGGAGAATTTTATTTAAGTAAATTAGTTCGGGATTTTAAAATTATCCTTTCCGAGAAACGTGGAATAATCTTTTATTAATGATCAATTTTTTTAATTTCAATATATGTCAAAAATTATGTAAAAAGTATGTTTTAATATTTTTATTTAAAAATCAATATTATTTTCGATCTAATTTGATTTAGTCAAATGTGATCTATTTTTAAAATTTTGTATAATTATACATAAAAATGTCAAAAAGTAATAATGTCAATACAAAATGTGTTTTCATTTAGCAATCAATTAAAAATATTATTTTAATTGGACATAAAAATTAAAAAACAATAGAACATATACACAAAATATTTGAGTTTTGTTGATTTATTATGAATTGGTTTTTGTCACAAAGCAAATTTCCATTAATTCATAAGTTTTTTCAACATAACAAGTTGGAGTTCTGGATGGACATCATATATCCTCCATATCTATACTATATTATCATAATCAAACTAGAGAACTTTTTGCTACAATATACCCCTCTCCCCTCTCCCCTCTCCCCTCTCCATGTTCTCCTTCTTCAACCTAAACCCTAATTTCAAAATCTTATTATATTATATGATCAAAATATTCTTATATCAAAATATTTCTTATCTATATTTTTTAAAGCTATAGTTTTATTTTAAAATTTTCATATTTGTTTTTATATCTTTCAGATCTATTTCATAACATTCAGATTTGTTTTTCTAATCTTTTAAATATAAATTTTTTGAACGATTTTGGTATCATATGCGTTCATCTATAATGCGGTACCAATTTTTATGGCGTTTTGATAATATATGATGGTTTTTATATGTCGTTAAATGATGATTTTGTGTCATATTAGATGACTTTTTCCCCCCATGTATTGAGAGTTTTATATATATATATATATATATATATATATATATATATATATATATATATATATATATATATATATATATATATATATAT